>JAGFPH010001192.1:165832-196043 GCA_018207615.1 Philaenus spumarius
GTGCAAACTCGCAAATCGAGTTATTCCGCTGCGAGCGGGACGAAGCATCGCGTGAGCCGGGTGGAGGCTGCGGTACAAACAAGTTCTACTAATATATTTCAGAAACGCAATCACTTATCGCGCTTTCGCGAGTAGGCCAATTTCCCAAATAGTTTTTTGAAGTCCTAGGACATATAAACTTAATTTTGTAAATTCGTTCAACCACGTCAGCGGTTCAGCTGCGTGATCGAATTATTTTTATCTATCTTGTGTGTTCGTCTAAAACAATGATTCCTCCAGAAAATACCATAAATTACCAAAATTTGCTTCGATTGTGGTGTTTTGTACTAATACTAAAAGTATAATTATTACAATGTATATCGTGTACGATAGTTTTGCGCAAAGTACAATACTTTTTGATCGATTATACGATAATTCGAATTTATATGACGGCAACTGTGCGTAGCCTATTCGAAATGCTTCTGTTCTAGGTCGTCGTGCAATACAATGTTCCCACAGCATCTTGTCGATTCATAAATTACGTACAACTATTAGGTTTACCGACGATGTCAATATTGTAGTGAAAACCGAATACTGATATAGAGAATATACGAAACCACGCAATATCGTTGTATTACGCACATCTACAGAGATTATTGTCTTGTGTGACGCTGGTATCTATCTAATCGTGCACCTGCATTGCAGAAACGTGGCATGTGCAAGTTGCCGGGTGTCGAATGGACGGACTCGCGCTTATCGCACGCTGACAATTGTAAATTTGAGACGATCTTATCGACCTATTACTGATTGAAATTAAAACTGCTGTTTAGCTTGCATCGACGCGGGTCCAGTTTCCTCGAAGTCCAACACATTCGTTATAACAATACGCGAGAGATAAAGGCTAACAGGGAAATCGCCAGCCCGCAAGAATAATAGGACTACCCGTCGCAGAATTTGTCTCGTCAAAACAATGTTACCCGCCTAGTTTTCTGTTAATTTCATTTGCTTATACAGAGTGCTCATTTAAGTCCCTTTAGCCCCCTTTATTATTTTTTTATTGAAAATAAGTTAAAAAAACTTTGTATAATATCTTGTGTTGCATAGCAGGACAATTGACATATCTGAAAGTTTATGATTTTTGGGGGCTTGAGGGGGGTGGATTGGTTAAAAATTTCAAATTTGTCCATTACTTTGAAACGAAGTACGATTTAGCTCTAGTTTGGGCCATTGTTTCACTTTTAATAAGCTTTTCAATGGTGTATTACATATGACCTACCGGTACCTTTATATTTGAAATTGTTAGTCCCCCCCTTCCCACCTAAGCCCCCAAAATCATAGAGGGTTAGATATATAAAAAAATGTGTCCTATTATACAACACAAGATATATACAAAGTTTTGTTAACTTATTTTCAGTAACAAAACTAATGAGGGATGTTAAAGGGACTTTATGAACACTGTATATAAGTTCTATCCCTGCTTATTCACATGCTTGCTTATTTGATTTGTGGCGATGGTACTTACAAGTTTTATTCCACCCTAAACTTCCAAATTTAATTTGCTTAAAGGAATTTAATCCATGCTTATTTACCTTACTCATTTCAATTATGGCGGTGTTGTTTTCGTGTGCCAAACAGTCGTCCAATATATATATAATAAAATCGTATCTGTCTGTCTGTGTTTTACGTCATCGACTGAGATCGACTGAACGTATTCAGCCGGTGTTTGAGCCACTGGACGAAGTCTGCTCGATTTTTTCAGGAAGGTTTAGGAGAAATCCATGTTCAAAAATTCCATTCGTTCAAAAATTGTGACGTCATTAGTGAACAAATATGACTATTTCGCCCTCCTTTCTGCTCATAACTTTAGACTGGTAGCACCTACATTCAAATTGAGATACTCGTTGGATTCAGGTCGACGAGTTCTTCCTAATTGTCACAGTGCCGATTCTGTAGGCCGCATAGTTTAGGGATTATAACACAATAAGCGGGTGTTTTTCTTAAACTTTTGGTTTACCGATGTTTTAAATAGTGATAGCTTTTCCACGGTCGGTTTTAGATAAACTCAGAGATAACCTTTGCGATTGGAAATTTAATTCTCTACAACTTTCATAATTTTACATTTTTTCTCCGAAGCGATCCAAAGGATCAGAATGAAAAAAAACCTTTAATAGTTTTTCTTTAAGGTATTTTCAGCCGTTATTGCACTCGGACAAAGTCGCGGGTACAGCTAGTATTATACACATAATAAAGTGGACACAATTTCGATGACAAAGTCGTCATCATCAACGTGACGATAGTGACTTCGCCATAGTGAGAAACCTTGTTCATTTTATTATTTATATAGGCCTAATGTTTTTGTCTCATAAGTCCAGTTCAAGTTTAAATTTATTCGTCGAATAGTTTGTAAACCAATTTTATTATTACTAAATATTTGTCGTCTATACTTTTGGCCATGTAGTTGTTTTTGATCCATTTTTCTCTCTACCGAAAAATGTTATTCGTTTAAACGCAGTCGATCCGTACTTATTTACAACGCTTTAATTATTATTATTATTAATATTATTAATTCATCTTCGTAATTTGTTTCAATCGGTATTAAAGTAAAACGCTCTCTTAGTCGTCATACCATATAATTATGAATGTAGTACAGTATGTCTAGCCTATATTATATTTCGGATTTATTCACATCCTCTCGCAGTCCTATTCCCTACGGTACGTTTAAATGCCCGAGTGCGGCGAACAAAGCCGCATACCGGGATATAAAAATGTTTTAACAAATAAATAACGGACACGTTCTTACACGAGAGAGTCCGGAGTCCGGCCGAGTTCCCGGTTTTCTGAATAAGATAGGAGGCGCATTAACTGAAATGAGTGGATATTAGTGCCCGATGATGCGGTGTATAAAACAAAATACAGTATAGAGACGGACTGTGCGAACAAAAAATAAGCGAACCCTTGCTTATCATATGATGAAAAGGGAAATGGGTTGGGAGGGGGGTCGACGTTCGAAATCTGTTTCGGCATACTGCCTTCATTAGTCAATAGCTCGTATCGTTTTTATTCCAGTCAATGGAGAGCTTTTTCTAGACCTTCACAAAACCCTTCGCGAATACCCTACCCAACCTACCGTCACTATTGCGTCCGATCCTATCCTATACGATAATAATGAAAGATGGCAATTTTAACTGAGATATCCATATTTTGCTGGATAGAGTTTGTAACAGTTCGATATGCTTTTGTCGGATGCGAAAGGTTTATTTAAGGATAGTTAGGCGTTAGTTCTACCACTCCCCTTTCTGTATTAGTCTACCAGGCGTAAATATACAGGGTGGATGAAGATTATGAAAACATTTGATAGAGTAAACCTTGAACACAAAATCTCACAACTAATACGTTTATCAACTCAAATGCGTTTCAACGACAATGTAGCCAACTTCAGTGTAACACGAGCTACAATAGTCAAACTATAACTGTAGGCTACGCATTTTAATTAATAAACGTATTAGTTGTGAGATTCTGTGTTTAAGGTTTATTCTATCAAGTATATCTTCTCACAAGTCAAGCGCAATATTTATTAAAATTTATTATGAAAACAGTTTTATATTTCGAAAATAAAGGTAAATTTCGTTTTACAAAAGACGGTTTGCACATGTCACCTTTAATATACCTGTACATTTATAAAGTGCTTTTTTAAGTAAAAGTGGAATCAGAAACTTTCTAATTGGATTGATGGATAGAACTTTGTTCTCAATTTTACGTAAAATATTGGCCCCTTAGCAGCAAATAATCGAAATTTATGTTTTTTCCTTGTATACATGAGAATAATACGTTCCGAATTTCAGCTCTGCACCATCAAGGGAAGTAAAATAACGAATACTTTCTGTTTTAGGAATTATCATCCCCGTTTTAAACCCTTATACGCAAAACATCTAAATGCGAGGTCTATAATTTTTTTAAGTACCACATAAGCAACAATTGTTGAAAATTTCAGCTCTCTATTCTCACAGGACTTATGTATTGTTAAGGTAGTTACCCGATTTTAACCCCTTAAATGTAAGTAATCGAACTAATTTTTACGGCGTTAACTCCCTCTTGTGCCGATTAATTACGCCAAATTAGGTACCAATTAGTCAAACTGTCTGGCCGTGCATAGCGAACACGCTTTCTTCTTTGTATATCGGTATACGCGGAAGATAAGTAATTTTGACCTCCGCTTCGGGTAAAAACAGCCACTACGGGACGGGTACAATTCATTTAACTCGGAACTTTTAAGTTCGAAAAGAAAATTAATCCATAAAACCTACTTTTTAAACGAAACGTTGATTGAAGTTTCTCTAAAAACAAACGAGAAATTCTCCTAGGGTCGTTTTCCCAGAGCGCCGGGTATTCCGCGACGGATAAGAAAATAACGAAGTTAAAAGGCGACATGATCCACCGATTCTAATGCATCCTAACGTTATAGATCAGGTATCCCCCCGCCTTCCGCCCCCCTTTCGACCCACCCCATCTTGCCTTTCCTTTCACTTTAATTGTAATTCAAAATGTTATTAGTCCCACAAGAGTGTTCCCGACTCGAAATGACACAAACATGCGCCGGAAGGCTGGAAGCAACAATCATTTCGGTTTATTGAAGCATTCCCGTCCTAACTTTGTACTACTTTTCATTTTCTTAGCAGTCATTTGTTGCCCGAGCTTTGCGCTTTCCGCTTGAACTTAGCATGATTGTGGCATATTGTCCCGGTCGTTTAAAACGATTGTTTCTTTGAGACACTCTCACTTCGTCCGTGATATCGGGCGAATCTTTTAATTTAATTATACAATTTTTTCATCGGTCCACTCGATCGCGATCTATTAATTATAGCTTTTAACGAAGCAAATTGATATGCCGGACGTGGATATCGGTTCACACGGCACAGAAAGAAAAAACGTAGAAAATAGCATCAAAATAAGTACATTATCTATCTTTACATAATAAAATAGTGTCTGTCTGTTTGGGACGGCAAGAACTGAGAACGGTTGAATGTATAAAGCTTGTGTTCGAGCATTGGAGGCAGCATTTCTTCGGTAAGGATTAGGAGAAATCCAAATTCGAAAAAGTCCATTCGTTTAAAAGTTGTAACACATTTAGTGACTAAAACTACTATTTCGCCTTAGTTTGGGCACGTTTCTGCTTATAACTTTAGACTGTTAGCACCTATATACAATTTGAGATACTCATTGAATTCAGCTCGTCGAGTTGTTTCAAATGACCACTGAGCCGATTCTGCAGGCCGCATAGTTTAGGAGCAAAATCGTTTTTCTAAACTTTTAGTTTGCCTTCTTGTTAAACAGTTGTAGCTTTTCAACGGTAAGTTTTAGCAAAACCACCTCGGCGATTGAAAATTTAATTCTCTACAACTTTCGCATTTTACATTTGTTCGACGCGATCTAAGAGGACGAAAATGCAAAAACACGTTTGATAATTTTTGTTGGTAGTTTTGCCTTTAAGTTATTTTCGGCCTTTATTGCACGTTACAGCTAGTAGTTAATATATCAGGAATAGAGTATATTTCTGAAGTGTCATTGGAAATATACTCTATTAATAAATAAAGAATATTATTATGTTGATTATTACAATCGTGTCGGTTAAAGTACTCTGTCTATTAGAAACAAGACAAAGAAAACGACTAGAAAAATACCTTAATAAAGTTTATTGGACTCTGATAGATGTTGTTGAATTCTGGGTAAAACACGATAGTGGCTTCGAATATAAGGATATTGTATAAACCTCGAGATACGTATTGCTAGAAGAGGAGGCAGGAATTACCTACCTCACTTCCTCCCCACGCTCAAACTTTATATTTTAATACGTCTGACTTATTAGAACTAACACCAATATTTTCCGAAATATTAATTAAAAACAGTAACGTTCACTACAACTTTTATTAACTGATTATATTTTTTTTAATAAATAAATATTGAGCTAGACACAAGAAGATAAACTTGATACAACTTCAACACTGAATCTTTCTAACGAATGCACTAGATATTGGGTCGTTCGGTTTTTTAATATTTTGCTTTAAGTTTCCGATAAAACAATACCCCGCACTTAAAACGAAGTTTAAATAACATGCTTTCTCAAGTCGCATCTTAAAAAGCATAAATTTTTACGAAGAAATCTATTTCAATGGTCTTAATTTTCGAGTTTTTGCCGTTAATCTGAAACCTGTAAATTTTACTAACAACTCGATACAATATGTGACTTCGAGCATATTTTATATTCTCGTAAAAGAGATTTTCAAAAAATAAAAACAAAATTGCAACGAAAATGGTTTAGTTTATCAAAAATATAATAAAAAGAATAAAAAGTCTTACCATTGTTTATAAAATATTAAAGCATAATACAAAATAGGGGTTTCTATTCAAATTTTAAAGATGTTATCAGAATTTAAAAACAATTAAGTGATACAAAAATAGACAATCCTTTAAAATTAGAGGTCAAAAACCTTTGTATGATTGTTAGAAGCCGAGAAATCAAGCCGTGCCCGGACTTTATACAGGATGTTTCTTAAATACGACGCCAAACTTCTGGAGTGGGTTCCTTAAATCAAAATAAATAAGAAAGTTCCCGTAAACATGTGCCCTAAAACGCTTCGTTTTGCAGATATCCGCCATTTTGGATTTGTTTACAAAATAATTCATATCTAGACAAATGTTCGACCGATTGGGTTCAAACTGAGTTGGCATGAAGTTTAACCTAACAATGATTTGTCTCAAGAAAAATAAGCGATTATATCCAATCATGCGTTTCAAAATGGCGGCTGTTTGAAAATGTCAAACCTTAATTATTCAAAAACCGTACATTTTAACAATTTTAACAAAAAATATTAAGAAATTTTTCGGTAGCATTTTTCATTCCCTATCGGATGTAGGGAGTTAAGTTAATTGGTTTGTTCAACCCGGCATCCTATACCGACACAGTAAACACAATAATATTATAGAATACATATCCTACTATTACCTTTAACTTAACTATTATCCTTCATCCGATTGTTTTGACAGTTAGACCATTCGAAAGAGAATCAAAAAGGGCTAAAAAAACGTGGTTTAATATTTTTTTGTAAAAACGTACGGTTTTTGAGTAATTTAGGTTTTAAATTTTCAAACAGCCGCCATTTTGAAATGCATAATTGCATTATTGACATTTTGAAATGCCGTTTATTTTTCTTGAGATAGATCATTGTGAGGTTAAACTTCATGCCAAGTTTGAATTCAATCACTCAAAAATGTCTCGAATATGAATTATTTTGTAAAATAAAATAAAATAGCGGATATCTGGAAAAAGAAGCGTTTTAGGGCAAATGATTATGGGAACGTTTTTATTTGTTTTCATGTAAGGAACCCACTCCAGAAGATTGGCGTCCTATTTAAGAAACACCCTGTATACACACGGTATATTTTGTAAATACTGTTTAGTTCATTTTTCTCATAAATACAAATTATATCATCTTGTCATTTGTCCACTTAACAGAGAATTTCAAAACATAGAATAATTCATAGGCTATAGTAAAGTGAGACCGGCTATTACAGATTAAAAGCAATAACCAAAGATTTAAATAATCTGTTGTCAGTTTTCAAAAAATAAAGTCCCGAAATATACCAAAGGGCGTCCAATAATCAATATTAGATGGTTTGAAGCACCTAGTCATAACAAAAATATCACAGAAAGAATGCAATATAGAATCAGTCGGCACGCGTTCGCGGTTATGTTTGTAGTGTGTATGCTGGATAGGGGACGAACCGAGGAGTGAAAAGTTCTTGGAATGTATTTGGAATAAAATATTTCAATATCTTAAACATGTCCAATACTAAATGGAATTGTTGGAGGCACTGTAAGCATTCGATGAATTCAAGGATAAGCAATCGACGAGTGTTTTTAAAAGCGAGGTACAGAAATGAAGTTCTGAATTTTTATTTTTTGCTTCAAGTCCAATAAAATCTGTATTGTAGAACTGAAAGGAAATATAGGATTCCGTACCTTCAGGACCCCTCGTTTTTCTGATTGTATATCATAGTTGTGAAGCATGCTACCGAATGTACTCAGAAAACCAGAACTCACTTTTACAACGCATTTTTGCAGGGGTAAAGTAAGCATATAATAAAATCGTGTCTGTCCGTCTGTGACGGCATCAACTGAGAACGGCTGAACTTGTATTATAAAGCCGAGGTTTGAGCCATTAGACGCGGCATTTCTTCGAGAATGTACAATCGTTCAAAAGTTGTGACGTACGACACTTATATTATATTTGATATACGAATTGGATTCAACTCGCCGAGTTCTTTCAAACGGCCACTGAGCCGATTCTGTAGGTCGCATGGTTTAGGAGTTATAACACAAAAAGTGTGACTTTTAAACAGCTTTTCAACGGTAGGTTTTGGGAAAAATCTGAGGCCACTTTGGCGATTGGAAATTTAATTCTCTACCACTTTCGTATTTGAATTTTTTTCTCTGAAGCGATCTAAGGAATAAAAAATGCAAAAACACGTTTGATAATTTTTGTTGGTAGTTTTGTGTTTCGGCCGTTATTGCACGTGGTCAAAGTCGCGGATACAGCTAAAAGTTAATATATCAGAAATAGCGTATATTACGAAGTGTTGATTATTACAATCGTGTTGGTTAAAGTACTCTGTCTATTAGGAGGAAGACAAAGAAAACGACTAGAAAAATACCTTAATAAAGTTTATTGGACTCCGATAGACGTAGTTAAATTCTAGGTAATACGCGATAGTGGCTTCGAATATAGTGATATTGTATACTTCTCGGATTCGTATTGATAGAAGAGGAGGCAGGAATTACCTACCTCACTTCCTCCGAGCGTTCAAACTTTATGTTTTAAAATGTCTTACTTATTAATATTAATTAGAAACACTACCGTTGGCCGCTTCACGACAATTATTATTAACTGATTATAATTTTGTATAAATAAATATTGAGCTTGAATTGTGAGGAGATATACGTGATAGAATAAAACTTTAACACTGAATCTCACAAATAATACGTTTGTTACTCGAACGCGTTTCAACGAAAATGTTGTCATCTTCAGTGATGCACGAGCTACTCAACTCGACTCAAAATTATTTAAAACTATTTTACTACAACCTAGTAGGGCAGGAGGAGGAGGGGGGGGGTTACTCCACACCCGATTTATTTACCTCGCCATTCAGGAAAGAAAGCACCTATTTTAGTATATTGCCCTAGTAAAAAATAGATTTAATGAAAAAAAATTTTCTTGAGTTTTTAGTATTGATATTATGAAACATTTTCTCATAATACAGTGCTAAACAATGAGAAGAAACAGTACATGTACACTGTTCACTGTTACATGTGTACATGTTCGGTTTTAGTATTTTTATTCCCTGAGTCCAGTCAACCGAACTTACACCACACATCCTATAATCAGCAGCATCCCTCAATCCAAAAATTCAAGTTTTATATTTTACCAGAACAAACTAAAAACTTGGCTCATTTAAGTATGAAATAATTCGATCATGCATCTGAACCGCTTGTCATGTGTTAAGCGAATTTCCAAAATTGATTTTATAAGTTTTAGTTTATATGATTCGTCTTCGAAATATATTAGTAGAATTAAATTTTAAATATTAAATTAAATTTTTTACTGTAAACTTTATTTGTACCTCAGCTTCCAGCCCAGGCTCACGCGCTGTTTCGTTCCGCTCGCAGTTTGCGAGTTTGCACCTTGACCTTGCAGCCTCGGATTATGGACTGCTTCGCTCCGCTGGATTTGAACCCCAAAACAGTTCCATTCTAGTGAAAAAACGTGCTTTCGTTTGTCGGATTTGTTTTGGTTAACGAACTCGTCCTAGTGACTTAAAAAACCAACGAGTGTAAAAAATGTACATATAAAATGTTAAGTGATATCCCAAAACGTGTTCTGAGGTCTATGATCGGTGTTCGTTGTTCACTCCCGACCTTAGGTCTCACCATCACTGCAGTCTTTCCTATGGAAATTCGCCGATACAGATTATTATCAATTTATTGAACTTGACCTGACTTGACTTGATTTGATTTATAATATTTTTATTTGACTTATTTATGATTCTGTAGGCCTATATGATATATAGTAACGATGTATCTGCTGTAGGAAATAAACGAATAAACAAAAAATATTGGGAATGCAATAAGCCAACATAGAAGACCTGTGATTACTTGTAAAAGTATCTTGAATGTATTTTTATGTCAATATAAATTGTGCATAATTCATTCTATCGTTAATATCTTTCTCTCTCTATGTATGTCTTTCTTTTTTTTATTTACGTTTTGTTGATGTCTATGTCGACCTTGAGAAGGCCGATTTGTATGCTATTTCATTGGCAAGACGGTCGAGTGCGATTAACAAGGGATTAACAACTTTCCACCAGCTGTGCATACATTTTTAATTTTGCAGAAAACTTCAATTTACAACCAATAGCCTAGATTACAAAGGTCGTACCTACGTTTTCCTGTTTTCGAGTAATTCAACCGAAAGTCATGATTTTTGTTTTGCTTATAGGCAAATATCTTCAAGACAGATTGTTAATTAACCATTTCCGTAATATAAGAATTATAATTTCGACGTTCATGGACGATTTCCCACAAATTATAACAGTTTACCTTCGAAATACGAAGAAAGATTCGTAAGACTAGCGATACTCGTATGGAACAGTTCCGTCGTTGCATCGCACTCTTTAAAGTCATCGTTTTGTATTACGTCATAGTATTAATAAAGGACGGAGAGTGGAATACAGTCTATGGAACTGTTCCGTCGTTGCATCGCACTCTTTAAAGTCGTCGTTTTGTATTACGTCATAGTATTAATAAAGGACGGGGAGTGGAATACAGTCTATGGAACTGTTCCGTCGTTGCATCGCACTCTTTAAAGTCGTCGTTTTGTATTACGTCATAGTATTAATAAAGGACGGGGAGTGGAATACATTCTGTGGAGCTGTTCCGTCGTTGCATCGCACTCTTTAAAGTCATCACTTTGTATTACGTCATAGTATTAATAAATGACGGGGAGTGGAATACAGTCTGTGGAGCTGTTCCGTCGTTGCATCGCACTCTTTAAAGTCATCGCTTTGTATTACGTCAAAGTTTTAATAAAGGTCGGGGAGTGGAATACAGTCTGCGGAACTGTTCCATCGTTGCATCGCACTCTTTAAAGTCATCACTTTGTATTACGTCAAAGTATTAATAAAGGACGGGGAGTGGAATACAGTCTGTGGAACTATTCCGTCGTTTCATCGCACTCTTTAACGTCATCACTTTGTATTAGGTCATAGTATTAATAAATGACGGGGAGTGACCGGCAGCCTGACCGTGGCGTATTGAAACACGCGCGTGAATCTGACCAATCGCCTCTCACTGTTTTCTATTTAATTTGCAAATGTATTACGAGTACGGAAGATTAGTATTAGAAATTAGTTTTGCAAGTTTTCAATTCATTTTCGGTTTGGGCTAAAAAGTAAGAGGTGTTGGGTTCGAGTCCAACTGAAGACAAATTTTACAGTTGATAACAGACATGTTTTTAAAACAAACAAAAACTTCAAACTTTTAACTTGCATACTGCATTCAAATTACGGTTCTTTATTTTATTTTATTTTCCACCTGCTGAGATGAGGTGGAAAAGGGGTGCATTGTTGCATTCATTGTACGGGTTTGTGACTCGACGCGTTGTTCTGAAAAATATTTAATTCAACTTCGTGACACGATTTACCGAAAAAATCGCGAAACACAAAACAGTTCGACCTTGCGTTTAATTACCGAAGATCGCGAGTATTAATCCTCCCGAAGTTGGCACAGGCAGATTCTCCGTTCTCCGTCCTCCGTCCGGCTCTTGTCTTTATTTGAGTATTATTATTGATTATCGGGTAGGGATGGTTGGATAGGGGGGTGGGTCTGAATGATTAAGCTTCTACAGTCTTCGCGCCCTGCTTTGCCTCTGACAATTAGACAGATACGCTAAGACCCCCTTCTCCTTCCCCCCAATCTACCCCCCTTTCCGATCGATCGATTAAATATTCAGTCCTTCATAGCTTGACGTCCTATACAGTTCCTATGACTGATAATCAGAAATGATCGCATCTTCTTCCCCGCAGGCTTCGATATCCCGCTCCCTCTACGTTCGCGGATGAAAATTTCATTTCAAAAATAAATCAAAGAGAATAATACACTCGAGGAACCCATCCATTTTGTAAGATACGATCTTGGGTTTGATTAATTGGGGAGGGTTTTAAGTTTTGATACGATAATTAAGGTTTCCGATCGATCCGTTGCCGTCGAGTTTTAACGTTTATCCTGGAACTTTTTCCGAACTACTTTTAAATTGTATATTGATTTCCTGATTCCTGACAAGTTAAGGGCGAACTTTATGAATCGGTCATAAGTGTAATATCATCCACGCTTTAACACTTTCAGAATTGGCGATACTCGTCCGGAATCTAGTGCACGTACAAAACAGATGTTGATGAATATCGAAGTTTAAGACCGTGAAAATTGTTTTCAGAATTATTTCTGTCCATCCGTATGTCCGAACACGATAAATAAAAAAATATCAACAAAAAATCATAAAGATCGCGATGGTTGAAATTTGGCGTATTGTTCTAAACAACAAAATTGTAGATCTGTGTCAGCTTTTGAACTAAATCCATCAATCGAAAGTTACTTTACCAAATCAAACACTCGAATATCTTTATACTAGCTTTACCCGCGACTTTGTACACGTGCAACCGAAAACACCTTAAGGGTCTGCTCCAGTAAACGAGAAAGCAACCGGAAACGCAACCGCTTCTCACAGTATCCCTATCTAAACAGTGTAGTTTCTTGCAGCTGCACGCTTTGACATTGCCTCATTTCAAACCATTTTATAAGTCTATCTTTTGCAATTGAGTGTTGCAAAAAAAACTGAATATTCTTTATAAAATTTCGGATCCGGCTTGCAAATTATTTTTCATTATTAATTTTTTATTGTGTTAGGGAAAAATTAAAACTTTGTATTTACAAAATGTCAATTAAATAACAAATCAAAAGCATTTAAAAAAAACTTAATTGCAAGACGGATGCGTATTGTGACTGTGCTTAAAATGAGACCTTGCAAACAATTTTATGATAAAAAATAAACTAAATGAATGGTTTGAAATTTAACATTGCTCTTATGGGATAAAAATCCAAGATGGCCGCCACTACAGCAGACCCTTAAAGCAAAACTATCAACAAAAACCATCAAACGTTTTTTGCAGTTTTGACTCTTTAGATCGCGTCGTAGAAATAGATATCAAATATGAAAGTTGCATAGAGTTAAATTTCCAATCATCAAGGCGGTCTCAGGCTTTCCCTAAGACCTACCGTTGAAAAGCTACAGCGGTTCAAAAGTTGGTAAACCAAAAGTTCAAGAAAAACGCACGCTTTTTATGTTGTAACTCCTGAACTATTTTACCTACGGCTCAGCGGTCATTTGAAAGATCTCGGTGAGCTGAATGTAATGAGCTTCTCAAATTGAATAAAGTGCTACCAGTCTAAAGTTATAAGCAGAAACGTGCCCAAAGAGGGCGAAATAGTCTTCTTTGGCCACTAATGACGTCAGCTTTTGAACGAATCGACTTTTTGAACGTGGATAGATTTCTCCTTAAGGGTCTGCTGTAGTGGCGGCAAGCTTGGATTTTTATCCCATAAGAGCAATGTTAAATTTCAAACCATTTATTTCGTTTATTTTTTATCATAAAATTGTTTGCGTGGTCTCGTTTTAAGCACAGTCACAATGCGCATCCGTTTTGCATTTTACATTTTTTTAAAATGCTTTCGATTTGTTATGTAATTGACATTTTGTAAGTACAAAGTTTGAATTTTTTTCCTAACACAATACAAAATTAATAATGAAAAATAATTTGCAAGCCGGATCCGAAATTTTATAAAGAATATTCAGTTTTTTTTCAACACTGAATTACAAAAGATAGACTTATAAAATGATTTGAAATGAGGCAATGTCAAAGCGTTCAGCTGCAAGAAATTGCACTGTTTGGATAGGGATATAGTGAGAAGCGCTTGCGTTTCCGGTTGCTTTCTCGTTAACTGGAGCAGACCCTTAACCGAAGGAATGCTGCGTCCAATGGCTCAACCCCAGCTTTGTACGTTCAGCCGTTCTCAGTTAATGCCACAACATAACTTATATACACGATTCTGTATAGATTGGACGACTTATGGCGGACTAAGAGATGGTGGATTCGATCCCTGCTGAAGTTTAATTATTATTATTCGAGGTGTTCAAAAAGTCCGTCATAGTGAAAAATAATTAACGAAATAAAATGTTATAATAAAGCAATTTAGTTTTAATGAAACATCCGCATTCGTTCTATAAAGATAATGGTAGCCTAATAGAGAAGTTTGCTAAAACAAACGCTTCGTGTTTTCAAAGCCAAATTGTGTTGACTCACAATTCCGTAAAACGAACGAAACTCGTGAACCCTGATAATGATTAAACTCGCGAACGAAATCAGATTCTGAAATTAGATTCGAAAGTCCCGTTGTGGACATTAAACTACGACTTTCATCTACGAAAAACTAATTCCCAGGTAGCGTGGATAATTGCAGGCGGATAAAAAATAATGGCTTACGGAATTAAGTTTTGTAGTGATTAAATATTCAGGCCTACCGAGAGCGCCTCCTCGGTGCCTGCGGTCGGTGTCACCGGTCACCGCGATTGCCGAATGCCGGATCCAGATGTCCGACCGATGGCCTTGATGTTTAGGATTCGAAGGGCGACGAAGGCTAAGCATTTTCACTTACCATCGCATCGCCGAGGTTATTTGCCAAATCGTGTAGAGATGGTAAAATGTATTTTCTGAAATGTTAACGTGGAACTTTAACAGCCGTAAAACTAAAAACTCGAACGCATATTTTCTTTGTTTTTTAATTCCTTTTCAGCTATACAAAAGTCCTGTACGACATTCATTGATTGAAAAAAGTCCTGTATTGATTTTTCAATTTATTTCACTTATTTTACTTTATACCTGGGCATGACTCTGGATGCCAAGCTTCGGTGGAAAGAGCATGTTAAAAAGAAATACAATGAACTGAACATCAGGTTGAGAAAGATGTATTGGCTGTTGGGCAGAAAGTCCACGTTATCCCTGCACAACAAGCTAAAGCTATATAAACAAGTGCTGAAACCCATATGGACTTATGGCATACAGCTATGGGGATGTGCTCGAAATGCTAATAGGCAAATTATTCAGAGATTCCAAAATAGAACTTTGAGAATGATAGCTAATGCACCATGGTATGTTCGTAATTGCGATCTACATAGGGATTTAAAAGTGACCACTGTTGCTGAAGAAATTAAAAAATGTGCTCAAAGCCATGAAAGACGGCTAAAAATTCACATTAATGAGGAGGCGTGCAAGCTTCTCAACAACGATGAACTTCATAGAAGACTCAAGAGGACTAAGCCTTTTGAGCTGACATCATAGATCAATATACTAGGAGCGCCGATGGGTTAACCTGGACTAAAAAATTACATGTTATGTTGTTAGAATTACATGTTATGTTGTTAGATTTAAGCTGATTGTTAGTTCTTAGAACTAGTTGCAGTAAAAATAAATTAAAAAAAAAAAAAACTTATTTTACTGTGCCCCTTGCGCCCATCACGTGACCTCGTTCGATCTCTTGTGTTTAACCCTAGAACTGATAGGTTAAATTCCCAGAATGATAAAGGATTTTAGCACCTCGTGCAGCTGTATGTTTGAAATATCATTAAAAAATATAATATAGAAAAATCATAATGTGTTATATATATATTTTGTTTACGGAATTAACTATAGAACATGATAATATTATAATCAAGGCATCAATCTGTACCCGTAAAATGTTATTCCTCGGTAAAAGAGTCATTTTTTGTTTCACAAAAATATATTTTAACTTTCACTTCCTGTAACTTGAATATAAATTAAATTAGAACCAAAAAACAAATATAAAAAATGTTCACCGATTCATTATAAAAATCATTGGTCCTTACATATTGTACAGTTATATACAACACAAGAAAAGTTATTTGATACAAAATAATACCACGTACCGTAGTAATACTGAACAGCCAGCTGGGCAGCGCATTGCGTTTGGATTTCTTTTTATCCAGTATACAAACAAACTCGATTATTATAACTTTGATAGAGATGTAGGTAGCAGAGGCCGAGAGAATTTTCAGCCGATTATGCGTCGTAAATTACAACTGTACCACTTCTTACGTTCTGGTTCTGATGATGGATACGGAAATCACGAAACGCGTTAAAGTTTTACCTTATTTTATCCCATTAGCACGCTGGATACTGAACAATTTTTACTACATTCAATATTTATTTTGTGCTTCCAAAAGCGTCCGTCATGTCCTCAATGGATCTGAATTTAAAAAGTGAAGAAAAATATTCCGTCTCATTTTTCACTTAACATAAAAACAAATTTGTTTGAACGTTTTGGGATTGCAGTGGATCATTTTTGTATTCTCAGCAATTTCCTATTTAGTATTATATAGGCTACAGTATAAAGAGGTTATAGGTTTCTACATATGAACTTGAAACCCATATGTCCGATGAACCATAACTCACGTTTAAAAAAAACTGATCATTCATATTTAGGCACATTTTTTTTACTTTTAAGCCAGTGTTTTACCTTTTCTCTTTACACTTAATAAATAATTTTATATTACACTATATTATGTAATGTTAACCTTTAAGTTGGTAACAGAGGCGGCGCATCAACCCCAAGCGGGTATTTTTTGCCGCTCTTTCAGGAGTACTTTGTTTTTGTGGCTTAGGATGTTTGAATGGTCAGGTCTGTTGGGATGTGAACAGTTATACACAACAGTGTTTGAGACTAGATATGCTCGAGGTTGACTTACTCCTATTTATATTGTTCAGCATTGATAGTAGGCCTATATTATTATTGTGTATTAATTAATAGATTCGTAAAGAAATTCTCGAAAAATCCGTGTAAGTTAGGCGATCGATAGACACAGATTTTCAACAAGATTTCCTGTCTAGAAATAGTACGTGGTTAATTTCTCGTCTAGCTATTTTGTGTTTCGTTAACAATTTTGCCAGAACAAAGATTTTTTCTAGGCGAACACCTTTTTTATAGTTTCATGTAATGAAAATTTTTTTGCTACATTTTGGATTTACCACCAAAATTGATTTTATATTTTTCCAAAAGAAATCTCCGAAAGAAACGATAGAAATTTTATCGCTTGGAACTAAAACAAAAAATGAAGAAAAATTTTCTAAATTGTTTTAATTTTTTTATTTATTCACTGCCAATCATCTATATACAAATGTTAAAAAAAAAAACAATTCTTACTTGGCTTGAAAAATAATTACAATATTTATACCTAAAATAATAATAAAGCCTTATATATTATTTCTCAAAGGTGTTCTTTTGTGGCAAAGCCATATCTCCCTTAATTCTTCATCAAAATTAATAATTCAAACATCATTTTACGAAAAATAGCTTAAAATATATGTTTTCGTTAAAAAAATGTATTAAAAAATCTTTCCTATGAAAGTTCATGCATTATTTCTGAAAAGTTTTTTTTTTTTGTGGCAAAGCCAGAAAATTCCTTAATTCTTCACCAAAATTAATGATTCAAACATCATTTTAAATATGCTCTCCGCTATTGCCGAAAAATAGCTTAAAATTTATATTTTCGTAAAAAAAATGTAGCCTATTAAAAAACTTTCCTATAAAAGTTCATGGATTATTTCTCAAAAGTTTTTTTTTTGGCAAAGCCATCTCCCTTAATTCTTCATCAAAATTAATGATTCAAATATCATTGTACAGCTTATGTTCCCCGCTTTTGACGAAAAATAGACAATTAGCTTAAAATTAATGTTTTCGTTAAAAAAAAAGTATTTAAAAAACTTTCCTATGAAAGTTCATAGGAAGTTCATGGTTCCTAATGAAAGGCGCCATCTATTAACAATCTGTTTAACTAGCACGACAGCTGTTAGTTAGATTGTGTACATTATATTCTATATGCAAGTGTAATCTATCACGCAAATCAATCAAATTAAATCAACGTAAAGCGTTACATTTTTATAAACTGTTATTTATAAACCAACGTAAATAAACGTAATTAACTGAAATAAATCAACGTGTTAAATCGGGTAAGTGTAGGCCCACTCTTAACTTGCGAAATATTCGCACGGGTCAGCTAGTTTAAAACTTAATCTAGCAGTGAACAAATACACGGGTCTCCTAGGCATTGCCTGTTTGAGACTTCCAACTTATAATTTGCTTCTAAAAAATAAAATAAAAAAAAGAGTTCAGTGTCGTCGTTCAACCAGCTCAATAAGAAAATTATACACTTTGAAATTATAAAATTACAAACAAAAATAATAAAACAATAAATCAATAAATTAGTTAATACCTGCAAGGTAATCATCTATATATATATAATCCAAATACCACTCACTGACTCACTCATCACGAATTCTCAAATACCACCGAACGGATTGGAATGAAATTTGGTATGTAGCTCTTCTAGGGCCGTAGGTGCTCGCTAAGAAAGGTTTAGGCCTACAAAAAATTCGAAATTTTAGGAGGGGTTTAGGGGGGTCAAAGTTACTAAAACAAAACCACCGAACGGATTGCAATGAAAATTGGTATGTATCTTCTTCTAGGGACCTAGGTGCTCGCTAAGAAAGATTTTCAAAAAATTCGAAATTTTAGGTCGGTTTAAGGGGGTTAAAGTTACTAAAAATAACCATAGCACGGATTGGCATGAAATTTAGTATGTAGCGTCCTCTAGGGTCCTAGGTTCTCACTAAGAAAGGTTTTCAAAAAATTAAAAATTTTAGGGGGGTTTGGGGGGTCAAAGTTACTAAAAATCCCCATAAGAAATACATAGTGTATATATATATATTTAGTGTATAGGTATTTTTTTGTTTGTTAATATATATACATTTAAATTTGATTTGTCTATCCGTGCAAAGCCGGATCGGGCCAGCTAGTAGACTTATAAAAGCCAATATTTTAACACAACAGAATAATGCAGTAGAGTAGAACAGAGAATAATACAGAGGAATTAAGTACTAAAACTACAGATTTGTCAAACATGAAAATAAAGTTTATAACAGATGTTCAATATCAGCTGTTATTCTCATTGTTGCTAATTGTTGTTTATCGAAAGCAAATATCAGCTGATTCAGAATCCAGAATTCAGTAAAATCCAAAATCATCATAAAATACAGGGTGTTTTACAAAAAATTCGAATGTTGGCCTCCAATTTCCAATATAAAAACATTGAAAACTGTACTTTAAAATGAGAAATTGTAGCCTAATAAACAGAGGGCTTTCGATAAACATAAATTTACAACAATGATAAAGAACAGCTGATATTGAACATCAGTTATCAACTTTATTTTTCATGTGTGACAAATTTGTAGTTCTGCCGCTTACAGTTCCTCCGAGATATTATGGGATTAAAAAATTAGCAAAAACCGTATTTGTCGATTTTAAAAAGTTATTTGTGTCTAACAATGCTTTATCGGTGTTGAGCGCGTTTTCATTGGTTCAAAACGTTTCCATACAGAAATATCTTCCGCTCGGATAAGGTGTTTTAAAAACTTTACACCCCTCTAACTTTTAAACGGTTATTAGTAAGAAAAAGAGAAACACCAAGAACAAAACAGTCTTAAAATAGCTTGTAAAATCAAAAATCATCATAAAATAAAGGGTATTCCGTAAGAAATTCGAAAGTTGACCGCCATATTGGAAAATGGTGGCCATTTACAAAATATTTGAATTACAGTACATACTTTTTAATTTCTCAAAAAACAAGGAAAGGTTCCTCATTTAAAGTTTGTTGTCAGATTTATAGTTTAAAAGATACCAATGGTGGCCCATTTAAAAAAGACATCCTGTACAGCCTAATAATGTTCACTTTACTTGAATGGAATACATTCTACAGATTTTTTAAATGATAATATGCGTAAGTAGTGTAATAAGTAAACAAGACCCTACCAGTTGAGGTGTTTTCGCATGCTGTACCAGACGGAGGGTTTTAAGCTCATAAAGGAGTGGACATAATCGCCGTCGTGAGAAGGCCTACCTCCTTAAATCCAGTTAGAACACGAAAACAAACACCGGACAAAGAATATTTAATTAATACCGTGGCCGTACGCTATGTGCTGTGTAAATACACGATGTATGTAGTGGCAATCACTAGGCGAAGGCGAAGGTTTGAATTTCAACCAAAACAAACGTAACTAAGTCTCCGAGACAAATCTAATCGCCGCGCCGCCCGAGTTAACCTAACCTAACCGACCAATAGAACGCTTTCGTTTATCATCAATTAATGTTTACACGGGTATTATCCGAGGCTTATCTAACTCTTCAGATTTTCTCTTGTTTAAATAGTAATCACGGACAAATAAAAAAGGGGGGAAAAGAACAGCCATTCGGTTCTTTTGTTTGCTCGGTCGATGTAAGTCGGTTGTACCGAGGCGACAATACTGCGTTCGGGTGGTAAATTACAGTCTTCGTGTTTGTATTGAAGATAAAATTAGGTCGGTCGGGATTAAGTAGTTTCGAGATTTATTGTTTACGCTTTATCTTTTACGAGACTTTAAAACTGTTTCCAGTTTTATCAAATATCCTGACAATCGGGACTTATTACCGCCTTATAGTTCAGGGCCCTTTTACGACCCCCCTAGAAAATCGTTTCCCATTCTATGGTTGTTGCACGATTTTACGCAGAAAAGTCTCTTGTTGGATCAAAATGTAGTAGGGCTGAATTTCTGTAGCGCGAACGGAGCGATGGAGGGCGGTCGGACCACCTGGACGTGGTAGTGGGGAGCCTTCCGAAGAGACCGATAATTTTTCCAGTCGCCTGCGGACAAGCGGAGAGTAAGCACGTCGATTTCCGTGAACCTCTTTTAAGAAGTGCCGTCCCGATCCAAGATGGCGAGGTATCTCGAGCAGCGCTACGCCATTAAATTCTGCGTCAAACTCGGGAAAACCGCGACGGAGACCCTCGGAATAATTAAGGACGCCTACGGAGATGCTGTCATAAGCAGCTCAACAGTGGCACACCAACACCTCTCCGTATCCGAAGAAAGCCAGAATGAGCAAGTCAAGGGTCAAATCCATGCTCATCTGCTTTTTGACCGTCAAGGTGTGGTTCACAGGGAATTTGTACCCCCTGGATAAACTGTGAACGCCAGATTTTACGTGAACGTGCTTGACAGGTGGCGCAAACAGGCCCTCTGCGTGCGGCCAGACATCGCTGATTCTTGGAAGCTACACCACGACAACGCGCCGTGTCACCGCGCTACTGGGGAAGCACAGGGTTGCCACGCTGCCCCACCCCTCATACAGTCCAGATCTGGCACCACCGGATTTCTTCCTCTTTCCTCGGCTCAAGCGGGACCTCAAGGGACACCGATAAAGCTCCATAGAAGGCGCCTAAGGGGCCGTGACATCGTCTCTGAAGGGGATCTCGGAAAGCGAGTTCCAGGAGGCGTACGCGCAGTGGGAATCGCGTCATACGCTTTGTGTGGGAGCACAAGGGTGCTACTTCAAGGACTACTAAGGATTTGTACCGAATTGTTCAATAACAAAATTTAAATTAATTCAGTCCTACTACTTTTTGATCCTACTAGGAGGTCCTGGTATATCGTCATTTTGCCAGGCGGTATCGAGGGTCAAATATTTTATTCAATGTCTTGCAATTTTTCTCTAAAATAATCGTTTTCGAGATATAAATTATTTTAGGTCTGAAAAAACTTAGTTTATTTAGTTATAACAATAAATAGTTAGGCCTACATAGTATGTTTATTGTTCTTCGGACAGTGAGCGTATTATTTGCACTTTTAAATTTACAAGAAAGCGTTAAAATACGGGGTTTTTTAAAGATAAAATGAGACTTCGCCTCGTGTTTTTTTAACACTCAAAAATTTGACTTTTTATCACGCACGTTACTTTGCTGTCACGCTAGAAAGCTCAACAGCTTATCAACTCTCCGCAATAAAATTACGAAGATTTTGGCACTACCAGAAGTTTTCTACGACGTCTGTGAGTGCATATATCGTGTCCACAGACAGACACACGGACACAAAATCTTTCATTGCTTTATCATGTTCGGATAACTCGAAAACGCCGAGAAAAGTCATAAAAAGTGCGGATAAAATTTTTAGAATTTTCGCAAGATTTCAATACTTTGGCCTTTTAATGCGAGCCGAAGTCGAGAACGTCGAAAAAAGTCATAAAAAGTTGGGATAAAATTCTTAGAATTTTCGCAAGATTTCAATACTTCGTCATTTTAATGCGAGATAAGTCGAAAACGTCGAAAAAAACATAAACATTGGGGTCAATTTTTTAGAATTTTCGCAAGATTTCAATACTTCGGCATTTTAATGCGAGATAAGTCGAAAACGTCGAAAAAGATATAAAAAGTGGGGTAAATCTTTTAGAATTTTCGCAAGATTTCAATACTTCGGCATTTTAATGCGAGCCGAAGTAATATTTAAAAAAAACTCCGACGACCCCCGCTTTGAGCTTGACTGTGAGAAAAAATTATTCTAAAAATAAAAACACAGAACTCAATTCTCACAAAAATACGTTTAATTATCAAACGCGTTAAAACGACAAAGTAGTCATCAGTGACGTTCCAGATAGGCCTACAACTAAATTATAACCCACCTCCAATATCATGTTTGGAAAATAACATTGGACTAATAGAATACGTCCTAACACGGAATGGACGCCAAGACACAGTGAAGGGTAAATAGACACATCGGAATTGTTTTTACATTTCACGTTTAGAGCGAATAAGAAGGAGGGACGTCCGGGAAGCTGTATTTATCTTATATTAAAATCATTAACAAAGTGAAAAGCGACGTCGGCATAGGGACCTCGAATAACCAATTACAATGAGCACACAGACTGTTATTGAATTTGCTGCATATTTTATTAGTAGGCCAACCAAAGGATTTCGGCATCGAATATTCCGTTTGCTTCTAATTTATTTGCTCTGAAAGTTGGAAGTGTCTCGCGTGGAGTATACCGAACGGGTAAATGAATACGGGATCGGACGCGGATGACTGGAGGACAGCGCGGCGTGTGTCGGACTTATGTTCATCAAATATTCAAAATGATAAAGTCCGAAATGCGATT
This sequence comes from Philaenus spumarius, assembly GCA_018207615.1. Lineage (NCBI taxonomy): Eukaryota > Metazoa > Arthropoda > Insecta > Hemiptera > Aphrophoridae > Philaenus > Philaenus spumarius. Next base: position 189,009 of record JAGFPH010001192.1, read on the forward strand.
ACAATCCGTTTACCGTCGGTTAAGTGTCTGTGCGAGATTAAACGAAGACACGGAAAATACAAAAGAAATAGTTCTTGTCGCATCAGGATACCGATTGAATAAAATCTGGTGAAACTTTAACGCGTTTCGATATTCTGTACCTATCATCAGTTCCGCATTGTTTGGGGTAATGACTGCTCTGCAAAAAGGCTTGCAATGTTACAGAAGAGAACGATTAGATTAATATGCGGCGTAGAACCAATGAACCGTCGCAAACCTCTGTGAAAGTGTTTAGATATTGTGACATTTCTATCGATAAATTAAATATTATGGAATGTTTAATTTATACGAAGAAAAATTTAACCTATAGTTCATAAATGAGGGACTAGAAATGGGCTTTATCTCAGATTTCATCAGTGCCTCTAACAGAATCAGATAACCATGATGAGTTTTTGCATAATTTAGTAAGCTTCTACAACACCCTTTCCGATAAAATAAAACAATAAAATCTTGTAAAATAACAATCTGTACCCGCGTCTTTGTCCACGTGTGATAACTTCCAAAAATACCTTAAAGCGAAACCGTCAAACGTTTTTTTGCATTTTGACCTCTTGGATCACGTCGGAGATAAAAATGTGGTCTCGGATTTCCCTAAAACATAACCTTGAAAAGCTACGGCTGTTTAAAAAGTCGGTAAACCGAAAGTTTAAGAAACTCACACTTTCTTGTTATAACCAATAAACTATGCGAACTACAGAATCGCTTCGGGGGAAATTCGAAGCAACTCGGCGAACTGAATCCAACGAGTACCTCCGATTGAATAGAGGCGCTACCATTCTAAAGTTATAAGCAGAAACGTTCCCAAAATGGGGCGAAATAGCCGTCTTCGGTCACTAATGACGTCACAACTTCTGAAGGCATGGACTTTTTCGAATGTGGAGTTCTCTTAAACTTTCCTAAAGAAATTCTGTAACGGCTCAAATCCCAGCCTTTATACGTTCAGCAGTTCTCAGTTGATGCCGTCACAAACAGACAGACAGACACGATTTTATTATAAATAGAGAGAGAGATATTCAAATTCAGCTAGCATAAGATAATAGTATATTTGTAATCAATATATTGGCCGATTTTAATCAATTGATGTTTATAAGGTGGCCGCTCCCAAACACAGTGTTACCATACAACGCATACGAAGGAACAAACGTTAGGATCCGCTATAATGTTCCTGTAAATTGATATAATTAAATATTTTGTGGGTAAACTTTGGGCTTCCAAAATTAATAGTAAACTCATTTTTAGTTCTGATTCCTGGAACATATGCTGGTTTAACACGGTTTTATAACCATCTCAAGTTTTATAAATAAAAAAATTGCGCTTTCCTGAAAAATTTCCGCTTTTTTATTTCAAGTAATGGAACCCTAAAATTAAGGAAAAATATCCGGTAAAAAAGGAAGAAAACAGCAGCTTCTTAGAAAAACAATATTTTGGGGGAAAATGCGGCTGTAAATTTTTGTAGGTTAAACTACTCTCGTAGATTTTCAAATATGTGTCACGCCGCAACAGAGCCTTAAGACAAAAACAATCGGCGGAACGGCAGAAGGACGCACCGGTAGAATGGAGTAGAATCCGTAAATCGGTCAAAAGACGCGTTCCACATACATTGTTCTATCCCTTCGTAGAATAATATTTTCTTATTCGTTGTTTCAGAGAGTTTAATTTCAAGAACAACAATAAACCGACGATATTAACTTTAGCAAATCCTGGTAGAAGTTGATCAACTAAAAATACTCTTCCACGGCAAGGTGGTCAGTAAAGTTTCTGCAAGGGCGCGGGAGTTCGGCCGCATTGTTGGGGATGCCACAAACTCGCGTGGAATCCCCTCACCCCCTCCCCCTCCAACAAACCTCCCCCTGTCTCTCTCTAACTATCCAATCTTTGCTACTGCTATTAGTCAACAGTTTAAACACTGTATTAGGCCGTTTCTCTTAACTGAATTCAAATCCGAAACCAAGCGTCATCTTTCTATACGTACACTAAATTTGTATTATTTAATTAAATAGACCTACCAATCTATGTGTAAAAAACTCTACTAACTTATTGTTCAAATTTATGCTGACCTTGAAACGTAAAAGGCAGGACAGCGCAACCAAGTAGATTTTGTTTTTATATGCAATTCCAAAACAAAATTCTACTCTGCAAAATTATAATAAATATATTCTTATTTTTACAATCCAGTATTACCAAAATGTCGTGTTTTCGTTTTTTTACCCCCAACGTTTCTTTTGGAGTTTCACCCTCAAAAGTATTTTATGTGCAATAATTCTATAAATTATTTCTCTTTTCTTCTTTTAACTATTAAAATAAATATTAAATATTAAAATACATCTAATGACAATCATATTATTACACAATAACAAATATGTAACATTACTAGACGGCCAACATAGTAAAATCTCACGAGCGGACAAACAATTCACAGATGCATATATATATTTATAAGTACAATTATCGTGAAACACATATGGCATACACACCTACATACACATACATGACAAAGGTCTGTCCACTTCAAATCAAACAGTCATTATGCTGGGAAACCGCTTTATTTATTGGCACTTTTTATTATCTATACATATAATAAAATCGTGTCTGTTTGTCTATTTGTAACAGCAACTGAGAACGGCTGAACGTACAAAGCTGGGGTTTGAGCCATAAGTCGCGGTATTTCTTCGGGAAGGTTTAGGAGAAATCCACATTCGAAAAAGTACATTCGTTCAAAATTTGTGACGTCATTAGTGACCAAAGACGACTATTTCGCCCTCTTTTGGGCACTTGTCTGATTATAAATTTTATTTTCGAATATAACACCTATATTCTATTTGAGATACTCTTTGAATTCAGCCACTGAGCCGATTCTGTAGGTTTCATAGTTTAGAGTTATATCACAAAAAGTGTGACTTTTAAAACAGCTGTAGCTTTTCAACTTTAGGTTTTAGGAAAGTTTGGAGCCCACTTTAGCGATTGGAAATTGATTTCTCTACAACTTTCATATTTGAACATTTTGTCTGTGAAGCGATCTAAGGGGTAAAAAATGCAAAACAAGTTTGATAATTTTGCTGTAAAGTATTTTCGGCCGTCATTACACGTGGACAAAGTCGCTGGCACAGTTAGTTTGGAATAGATATTGTTTTTGGTATTCGTATAAGCTTAATTATTAATTTGAAAACAGTTTCAAAAGTAATGTTAAAACTTAATATTCACAAAAATACTATCTAAAGCAACTAATAATCTCCCGTGTAATTGTAGGCCTATTTATGTTTTCTAAATTATTTCGCTTGCGGGGTTTTGCATGAGGTAGTTCGTTTCAAGTCCCTCAATCACCTAACAAAGTATCGAAAACAGTGTAAATGCCAGGTATTTAAAAAAAAAAGTTTTCGCTTAAGAATCTTTATCGGACGACCCTAATCTAATAGCGTCGGAACATTTGTCGCATTTCGTCTCGGCTAAAGGATTTTTACGGTTTTCGGCATTTTAAAGAATATAGGCTACATGTGTTTATCTTGTCCCGAAGGGAAGGTCCATCAGGCCGAGACCGGATGTCGGATGCTGAGGGTGAGAAGGCAACACATGTGTCGGCGACGCCACCCTTAGCTCAGCTTAGCCCCTACCACTCCCTTATGCATCCGGCTACACTAAAGTCATATTTCCAATTGTCACTTCATACGCAAACATAGTCGCAGCAGTAAATTCTGGCGGAAGAGTAATACTGTATTCCATCTGAACGGCATTACCCGCTGTCATTTTACAGGCCGGGACCGGTTTACGGTAATTTTAAAGAACTATCGAATGAGGACGTTTGACTTTTAGAAATAAATCTACACTTGCACTGCGGTATAAAAAAGAAGCGTTGTAAGTTTTAATATTTCTTAACATTTAAATCAAAAACTACTGACGCGATTTGTGATATGGCTAAGCGTTGCTTTCTGGGTAACATGGACCAAGTTTAATCGTGATTTTGCAAAATCAGGTTCAACAGTGATTGGAATGGTTTTTACAAAAATCCGTAAAAGATAAACGCTTTATCAGTAAAGATAAAGAAATATTGGCAGTGAAAAGATCAAATGGGCCCTGTTTCGTGTTTTTTTTAATGTTGGGGTCTTAAAATGTTGAGGGTTCTAGTAAAACGTATTTTTTCGATTCCCGGCGCAGAAAAATCTTTAATTATTATTTTTCACTATATTAATTTGTTGCTGAATTAATACTATTTTGCCTATAGGACTAACGAAGGATGGAACTTTACCCCCCCCCCCCCCCCCAAATAATAGGACATGTCTTGCGTTTTGATTGTTAGTAATAGCACGTCAAATTTCAAACGACAGATGGAAAAACCGCCAGTATTACTGTTTTTCCTTCAACATGGATAGGCTATCATATTTTCCCAGTTACTTGTGATCGATTTATATGCGCTATACGCTGTTCCCCCCGTCTTCATTATTCTGACTGGCGTAAAATAGGCGAGTATATTATATAATATACCGTACATATATTATTATGGAGAACGTAGCGACGAGAGGTTTTAAAAGAAATACACCAAATTTAATTTTTCCTTTATGTAATGAAATTAGACACTTCACTGATGGCGGGAAACCAATTATAAACAATCTAAAACAAGTACAACGTAACAAATTACCAAACTAAAAGTTGCTTATGTGATTTTGACATAGAGAATCTTCAGCCATTTTTGTTTACGATGGCTAACAGGGTTGCCAGATTTGTTTGAACTAGATTTGTATGAAAATAAAAATTGCTAATAACATATATTACATACGTTTAGAAATTAAAAACTTAGCATCAGCTGAAGAACTTAAGAAGTGTTACCAACTTATACATGTTTAAAAACTGGAAATATGCTGGGACTAGAGACTGTTAAGTTAAAACTTCAGGCAGTTTTTTATATAGGGTTGCAATTCTGTAATCTTTCACTGTGCCGTAATGTTCAATTTGGCAACGTTAGTCAACTCAAGAATTTATTCTACTATTTCATAGCTTTCGATATTATTTTATATGGTTCATTGTTATAATATTAAACGTTTTGTAAAATTTTTACATTTTCAAGTATATTTTTATGATTTCTTTCATTAATTTTGTTTAGTCAACTTATTGTTTACCCTTTTGTGTCTGTTACGTGATTTGTTTATTTTATTTAGTGCGAACATATCAAACGTTGTCTGACGTTAACCTCTATATTTTCGAGTTTTATTTCTGTCGTATTTTCTACAATATTTATTTCCCGCGGGTATTTTCTGTGTTTTTAAGATCTGTTTAACGTGTTCTTTCAGAATACGAAGAACATTTTGAAAAATCTCTGGTCACCGCATCCTCCATTTTTACCATTTACTTAATTAAATAATTAATTTTCAAAAATATAAGCCTTCCAAAGAAATCAGGAAAAATAAACAAAGAGGCAGAGTGCTATTATTCTTGTAGGAAGTACTAGGCCTATAATTATAGTATTAAACTTAATCGCCAGATTTGAAAATTTACACAAGAATATATAACACAGCAATAACTTTTAGATCGTTTGATGAAATGCCATCTGGAATGAACTAAATGGTATCGTGCCGGCACTAAAATATTTGTATATGAAGTAATAACATCTATATGCGCTATGCGATGGCGATGGAATATGTATTTGGGGAGTTCGGGAAGGGAATTGTAGTCTATGGGTGGTGTTAATGAGAGTCAAGGGGTGGTAGAACCGGGGGGGGGGGGTTAGAGAGAATAAGAGCAAGAGTATTAAAAGTTGTGGCAACGAAGGAAGGTTAAGGGAACGAAACGTCTATAGTTAATTGCCCGTAATTAAGTGTCCTACCGAGTCAATAGATCAGCTCACTGGATTCCAATTGCTTCTCGAACGATCGCCAGATGCTAGTCGACAGGGCTACACTTTTATGGGACCCAGACCCAATTCTCAACCAGACAAAAACACTTTACTCTCTTTCTCTCCCCCCCCCCCCTTTATTTCTCTCTAATTTTATCAATGAGAACATATGGTGCAAAAGATGAATGATACGTCGACTTAGCACAATGAAATCCTTCAGGACATTTGCAACTGTATTTCTGTTCCCCAAGTCTAGAAAATTGGAATTAGTCGAATTGAAATAAAAGAAAGCGCTGTTCGGTCTAAGTTTGTAAACCAAGGATTTACTTCACTAAAGGAATAGCCGATTTTATTTTCCACCCTCACTTATCATTTGCTAAGTAAAATACCAATACTAGCTTTGCTTGAGATTTGGAGGCAAAGTTAAATTCAAAGGTCAACATACAGAAAACCGATTTTGGATATGTTCTTTTGTAAGTTTGCTTTACTTTGATGTTTGAGTTCAAATCCGGCTGTAAACGATGACTTTTTCTCTGTTTCGATCCATTTCGCTCCATCATTAGACCGATTGCACGAAAATGAGGACGTCCAGAAAAAAATTTCTTAAGCTGGTACAAGGTATGTAAGGCTGAATTCCAGTTCCACGGATATTCTAGGAGTGAATAAGAAAAAGAACCTGTGTACAGAATTTGATCCAATACCTTGTTGCTTGCCACATTGATCAACTACTCACCCCCCCCCCCCCTCCCCCGTATTTACCGTTGATACAGGAACAATCAGTCGGCCATTCGGTCAGTGTCGTCCTGAGGTTCGAACAACGTGGAGTGGAACGTTTTATTTACTCTTGGAATGGGAAGAAGTTAATTTTCAAGACGTTTTTATTGATAGCCTGATTAAAATCATGAAAAAACAAGGCACCTGACTCGTCCTGTTTTATATTTTACAGTATTTAGTTTCTTTGTTTCACGCAATACACGTCACTCACATGAGTAATGAGCCAGTCATGGCCGACTGAGTTCAGTTGCTTTCTTTGTGTGTTGGTCGTGTACGGGTATACTGAATGGAGAACCACTGTTTTGGCAGCCCAAATTTGCTTTTGTTTTGCGATTTCAAATACAAATAAACGTGTGCGTGTTGTGCATATTATTCTAATATACGATGGCGTTTCTTATTGT
>JAGFPH010001192.1:214818-224913 GCA_018207615.1 Philaenus spumarius
TAATTTATGCCTGAATAATAATAATTCAAAGTGAAAGAAATCTCGTTCAACTTAGTTTATGCCTGAATAATAAAAAAACAATTCAAAGTAAAAGAAATATCATTTAATATTAATACAAAATTAAAGAAATCTCGATTAACTTAGTCCATCCCTGAATAATATTATTTTAAAGTGAAAGAAATATCGTTTAATATTAAATAAAAAATTAAGAAATCTTGTTTAATATAATACAAAGTAAAAATGCATTTTTATTTTAGTTTGGGCCTGAACAATATCAATACAAAGTGACCTGAAATCTCATTAAAAGTTTGAAAATACGAATACAAAGTTTTACGTAGTTTAGTTCTGATACGCATATACTAGTTAAAGAATTTCATCTTGCGATAAATTAATTTTAGTAGTAAATAGTGTTTAGTGAGTGGAAATAAATAAGTTTTATAAATCGAAAAAAATTAGATTACAAAAAAAACAATCTGTGCTGGTTCTCTGTGTACGGCAGGGGGAAGTGCAGGAGCCACGGAGCTAGACTAATCTGTAGAGACGATGGCCAATAATTGAGAACACAGATGTGATGTCCTCGGCGAAACATACGATCTCACAGATGATACAGCAATAACACACTAAAATCGCTACGCCAGTCTAAATTTAATTCTTGGCAAAGAATTCTTATAACGCATAGTTTCTCGCGATGATGAAAATACTGTATAAAGGCAACGTCTAAATGGCGTTTACACTAGTTACATTTGTACAGTATAGAATAATAGACCCCTCCACTCCCCTCCCATCTAGTCTTCGCTCCCGACAAAGATGGGCTAGTGGCTCTTCGGTGCAAGGGTTTTCTGGGTTTTACATTTCTGTTCAAAATCGATTAGCTTGTTTCTAATGTATGACATGGCACACGTGACTAATAGAGGAAGGGAGAGGAATAGAGAACTAAACTGTGGCGTACTGAACTACCGCACTACTGCCTGAGACATCGCTCTCCTCCGTTTTTAAGATTTTATTTATTTACTAGTCCGACGGAACTTCAATAGCTCTGCGACGACGCGGACACCCTTTCACCCTTTTTATTTCTCAACAACTAACTGTGAAACGCCACAACACAAGCCTTGGGAAGAAATTCCACTACGGTCACCACTTTCCTTCCATTACGTCAGTGATACCCCATTTCTTATAAGTTTTATACTTTATTGCGTTTATTTTAGGTCCCGTTTTACCCTCTTTAAAAAATATAAACACACATTAACCTTTATTTGTCTACTGTGTTCCGTTACACATATTAGAGCTGATCTGTTTAAAGTTGTACAAATAATTATAAATCTGACTTTCACTCGCATCCGAACCCGTTGCATCCGAACCCAGTATTATGGAAACAGCAACTTGAGCGGAATCGAACGCATATCGAGGCCGTTTTAATTGGAACAAAATAAAAGTTTCGTTAATTAATTATACCGTTACTAACAAAAAGGGCTTATATTCCAGGACAGTGCCGGGTTTAGGGGGCCTGTACACACTATGCAACTAGGACGCCTATGCGTCTGCGACTTTTTGCCGAAAAAGTCGTCGTCCTGACGCATGCTCAGTTGATAAGCATTCGAGTTTATGGAAGACGCAGGGGTCTGTACACACTACTGCGTCTAGTCGCAGCTAGACTCGTCGAGACGCATTGGCGTCCAAGATGCACAGTGTGTACAGGCCCTTTAGGCATCTTGCGGCCCTACGAAATTTATTGCCGGAGGCCTCTTCCCCTTTCCTCGCATCTAATCCCCCCCCCCCCCCAGTGAGAAATCGTCCACTGGTACCTTTCACAGTTTTTAAGTTTAGATAACGCTTTCTGACTAGTGTTGAATGCAAACGAAGAAGTCGTTTTGACATGAATTGTAAGTTTGATATTTCTAATAAATCTATACATATAGTAAAATCGTGTCTGTCTGTCTGTTTGTGGCGGCCTCAAATGAGCACTGCTGAACGTATAAGGCCGGGGTTTTACCCACTAGACGCAGCATTACTTCGGGAAGGTTTAGGAGAAACATTCGAAAAAGTCCATTCGTTCAAAAGTTGTGACCAATGTAGATTATTTCGCCCTCTTTTGGGCACGTTTCTGCTTATAACTTTAGACTGGTAGCACCTATATTCAATTAGAGATACTCGCTGGATTGAGCTCGCCGAGTTCTTTCAAATGGACGGTGAACTGTACAGCACAAAAAGTGTGCGTTTGGAGTTTTTCTTAAAATTTTTGATTTGCCGAATTTTTAAACGGCTGTAGCTTTTCAACGGTAGGTTTTAGAAAAAATCCGAGACGACGTTGGCGGTTGAAAATTTAATTCTGTACAACTTTCATATTTGAAATATTTACTTCCGACGCGATCAAAGGGTTCAAAAAAAGCAAAAATACGTTTGATAGTTTTTGTTAGTAGTTTTGCTTTAAGGTACTGCCAGTAATAAAATGTACGAGACAAAACGTAACTTTTTTCACATTTGCGGGTCTACGACCCTAGGCAAACCGGCGCCGGCGCTGCAAATTTATTAAAATTTCGGTCTCATACATAACCACTCATTCAATCTTATAAGAAGTAAATTAGTTAGTACCTAATTAAATAAATTATTTTAGGTAATTTAATGTTTGGACTACATATTTTACCCTACACAATCGCCTTTTTTGGGCCTCTGTAATTCACGCTAATTGGCTGAAATTACGGCGAGACAGTAGGAATATCGTTATTGTTCAAACCCTGAAGTTGATAAAAATTTTATCGAAATGTACACACGACTTATAAATAAATAAAATAGTTATTTTCCCCATTATTGTGTTAGCGGGTGTACCCGCAGATATCCACGAGGGCATACGAGGAGTGACTTTAAAAAGGATTTGCGTACAAAGGACGGTAGAGAAGATGCAGAGCTTTCCTACTAAAATTTCGTTACAGTTATATCACCCGCACTAATTCTATTAACCACGGTGTATAATTGGTTCAGAATAGTTGGAGGGAAGTAGTTATGGTGATATTTGAAGTTCATTAAAGGGTTTATTTTAAGATGATTAAAGTTGTGCGGGAGTACGGGGACGGGGCGGCGGGACAATAACAATCTGTAACCGGCAGACACAAGAACACGGAAGTTGGAACAGACAAACGTTGAATGCATCGAGTAACCTCAAATTGTTACGATGCGGTGAGTAGGACAAACCTGAAGTTAAGACATTTCGGTCGGGCAACGCGTTTTGGAGTATCGTCCTGTCTTTGTGGACATTATTTATTTATCCGGATTCGCCACTTCTGTTTAACTCGAACTGTATCGAGGGGAAATTTGTAACGGGTCAATTGAAAATGTTCAAACTATGCCGAGTAAACACTCGAGGGTCTGCTGCACCTCCACCTTTGTGGATGTATTCTGCTCAGAAGTAAATTTAAATACGTTTGTTGTCTCAATATGTAAGCGGCACTGTCCTGACCGACTGACTGACTGAACCACTGACGACTGACTGACTGACTGACTGACTGACGACTGACTGACTGACTGACTGACCGATTGACGACTGACTGACTGACGACTGACTGACTGACTGACAGACTGACTGACCGACTGACTGACTGACGTCTGACTGACTGACCCACTGACGACTGACTGACGACTAACTGACCGACTGACGACTGACTGACTGACAGACTGACTGAACGACTGACTGACTGACGTCTGACTGACTGACCCACTGACGACTGACTGACGTAGAGCAAAAACTAAATTTCAAAGTATATTCCAATGTTATCGTGGACGCACAGAAAGCAAGGATTTTCCAAAATTATGATTTTTAAGCGTAAAACTAGTGAACACTCTGGGGTACGCTCCTAGTTCTATAACAGATAAAACAGCTGATTCGGATCAAAAGCTTAGAAACACACGTTTTTTTTACATTCATTACCTTGGCAAACAACTTAGCAAATTTATAGTCGGTTTATTTATAATCGGTTATTATTCACAACCAACAGTTATTTAGAATCACAAAATAAAAACAAACATAATTCCAACGGAAAAGGCTTACTGTATTATAACTCAAACATCTGTTGTTACATATTGTATTATTATTATTAATTGTAAAAACATGTATTTCCCCTACGGTAGTTATTTTGTGTTGTATTTTATGTTATAGTTTTGTTGTTTCACTTTATACTTTATTGTGAAATTATTTTATTTTTTAAGGGAATGAAACTACTTTTATAACCGTGCGAAATATAATTATTGAAATGTTTACCTCTTTATCTTTGGCTGACAATTCTATTTCGATGGCTGAACGGTTCAAGTTCAGATCATCAGAGCCGCTAATCACCGACATCTTAGACTCTGCTTGATTCTGATTGGCCGATGCTAACTGCTCCTTCAGAGCGCTTACTTCCTTCTCTGCTAGTGTTGCTCTCTGAAACAGACAAAAAAAATCAATAAATATGACTTTAAAATATTTTATTATTATAAATATGATATTTATGTGGTGAGTCTATTTCACTTTTGTGGTGTAATTTTATTTGATGCATCACGTTTAGATGTTACGCGTAAAATTTAAAATTAAGTTTTTACCCCTTTAGCTTAATAAACGCTCAGGGTTTTATTACTTTATTTTTTTTTGTCGGACATAATTTGATTTCACTGGTTGAGTAAAAATTCGCACTATTTAAATCCGTTAAAACTAAAATAAAAAATAAACTAAATTATTTCTTTGGGATTGAAACTTAAAGAGGGTTGAATATTTGTCTCAATCAGAAAAATGCATACGCGATAGTAGATACGCGATTTGATTTGTCTATTTAAACTGAAGTAACAGTTGAGGTCCACTATCATTAAGTACAAAACTGAAAAAGTCTCTTTTCCCTTTACATAAGATTGTTACAAATCAAATGCGTATATTTTTAATTAAGGTCCGTTTGAAATTTTTATCTAGGGCCTCTGGAGCACAAAATTGAAAAATCTTGTAACTTTATAACCGAGAATCTGTAAAAAATCCTGAAAATATCACTTAATGGAAATAGTTCTTCCAACTAAAACGAGTGGAATTCCGAAGCGTTAACAAAATTATATACTTAAGAACACTGTTAGGTCGGCTGTTGTCAGACACGCACTGGGCGAGTTTTTTGTATGTTAGTGCTTGCAATTTCTTACCAACACAATGCTGCACTAAATATTGTCGAAAGAATTTCCGAAATACGCGGATTACGGACCCTCTAACTTTGATATCATTTCCCAAGGAAAGCTGTCGGGTTTTGAATTAAAAATCAAAATATATTACTGGAACCAGTGTATGTAAATAGAGGAGGGGAGGGGAGGGGCGAGCAGGTATTGTTTTTCATATCGGAATTACGGAGGGGAAAGAATGGTGGGATCTTCGCCACTTTAAGTTTTAAACTTTCTGGATGACTTTTTCGATTTAATACAACAGTGAAATCACCTCTGATTCCTAGTGTTTACTTCGCAGCCAGGTGGAATACTTAAACTTAAACCTCCCAAGCTGGTCTTTCTTTCCGGTCTAAAAGTGAAACAGAGTTACATTGTTAGTTACATGGTACAGTACGCAATAAAGACAATTAGAAACGTTTTTATTATTTATTAGTTATTCGGACATTCGCCATCATTTGTGTGTTAAAAATCAATACACAATGTTTAGGGAATATAAATAAAATCCCGTTATCAAGTGTCTGGCATGTAAGGGAACATAAACCTAGAGATATAGGCCTATTTGAAAACAAGTAAAGATAAAATATACAGCTAACCTTAACCATCTACATAGAGCATCTCAGAGCTGAAACTGAGAAGTCAAAAAACACAATATGACAAACAAAGAAAAGCACAAACACACACCTGAAGAAGGCAAAACACGTGTTGACAGACCGGAGTCAGAAAAACAACTTGATAACGGGAGTCGGTTTATATTCCCGAAACGTTGTGTATTGATTTTTAACACGCAAATGATGGCAAATGTCCGAATAACTAATAATAAAATTGAACATCCATCATTATAAATGATAACTTCAAACAGAGAATTAGAAACTGTAAGGGTTTACGCTGACTATTTACACTTAGGTTAGTGTAAATACATGTAACGTAATTTGAAGTTTTGAAGAACTTGTGAATTTAAGTGTTGTCCTTTTTAGCGAATTTCTTTATAAAACAATGATTGTATTGTTTTAATTTATTTCACTACGGCACTGCTACACAAATTTAATAAGAAAACTGTTACAGAAAAGATACTTTTACAGCCAAAAATTCTCCATTTTTTAGACGGCCAAAACTTTATTAGTAAAGAGTTCTTATGATGTATGGAAAAGGAGAACAACCTGCAATTACTGTCTATGTCTCAAACCCTATATTATTATCCGTTTACAGTTTAGTTGATAGCATGGACCTTATGGAGGCTTGCCGCGCTACTACCTGACCTAACTACATCGGCTCCTATTCACTACCACATTGAATTATGAATATCCTTGTCTCAGTGTTTAATAATTCAAGATCCAAATTTCTTTATTTCAGTAACGTACCTCATTAATACAAATTATTCTTGAAAATATAAATATCAATAAAAAACAATACCAAGGGAAACATATTCCTAATAACTAGTTTAAATGAGTTTTATGAAGTTGTGATGTTTTCATGCGGGCTACTAGCGTAAGATGTCCGTTTCAATAGCATGGACAATGCCCATGCTATCAACTAAACTGCAAACGGACAATAGTAATTTATTCCATTGTTGTCTCATTACCGTGTAGCAAATAAAGGCCATGTACGGGTGCACAAAAATGCCCATAATTCGGTTAATTTATACCTGATTAAAAAAAAGTTTTTTTGGGGATTTGTCATGACATTTAAAAAAATCTTATACATTTTGTGTAAAATGGGCAGTTTTTTTTTGTAGTAATAAGTTGGAAAATGTTCACGGCCGTCATTTTTAAACGGAAAGAGATAGGGTAATGGCGTAAAAGTTTTTGTCAACCCAGGGCCTAGAAAGGGTAACACCCAAAAAAATTTGGTTTAACTTCGTTTAACAGTTTTCTTATGTTAATTTTCAAGTAAAAATTACACACTGACAGACACAAAGTAGGCGAAACAAAATACACCCACGGTTAGGCCTATATGACGTTTTACGTTTCTTTTGACCCAAGGAACAATACCCTGAAGTTTGGCAATAGAGTTTGGAATCACAATGTATGTATACAATTTTTAATGACACCCTAAAACGTGTTCTGGGGACCATGACCGGTGCTCACCACTCCCGACCTTAGGTGTCCATAGATAACTGCAATAGCTCATTTTTCATATGGAAATTCTGTAAAAACGTAGATTAGCAGAAGCGGATAGTAGAATGTAGATACCGTTTCATTCGGCATAAAATAGTAGACGGAAGCCCGAGTAAAAAACCAAAAACGGGTACCGACATTTGCATAACAGCCCCTTCACAGACATTGTGTACGCGGAAAAACGTCTTCAAACATCGTTAAATAAATACGAACAGCGGCGTTCGATATCTGAAACGGATAAAAATTTTACAGAAAACGACGACCGATTAAGTTTATTACCTTATCGGAAATTCAGAATAATTTATTCAAAACATTAAGGGTAGACCCCGCAATGAAAGCATTACTTTTAAATGTGTTCGTATCGGATCGGTTCACTGTCTATGATGATGCTTCATTACCGCTTTGGGAATACATAAGGAAAGAGGGGAAGGGGGGGGGGATGTTGATGATTTTTTCCTGCCTATGAAATAACAAATCCGCAAAAGAGTGATGAGTGGCTCAGCAGTAAACCCATTTCATTGATACCATCCCATAATAAAGATTCCGCAAAATCCATTATTCCGGTTTCTGAAATATTTACCCCTACCTCGCAGTTATCTCACTCGCGAATCGACACATCGCTTATTGTTTGTTTTCAGTCGATTCTTTAAGTATTCAGTTAGGCGTAGTCCCATTGTCGTAATGTTTAGGGTACTTTATAATATCGTATTCTACGTCTTAGGCCTTTCATTTTAACGGTATCTACAGGGTGTGGAAAATTGTTTTGAAAAATACAAGGTTTCCCGAAAATAAATCTAAAAAGGTTTTTTAAAAATTTGTATACGTAATTGTTTGCTTATATTGAATATTCCGATTTACGAAATAAGATAGTCGCCAATAGACGTTTACACTGGGAGTCTATATAATTGGAGTGTCGTCCTTTTTTGTGGCCATTATTTGTTAATCTGGATTTACCCCTTCTGTTCAACTCGAACTGTATCGAATGGAAATTTTCAACGAGTCCATTGCCAATTGCAAATTCTCTAATTAGACCGAGTAAACACTCGAGGGTCTGCTGCACCTCCACGGTTTTAAATTCTGGCCAAATTTAATACGTAAATTTAAATATGTTATATATGGACTATATAATAAAAATATATATAAGCGGCTATGTACCGATTTATTGACTGGCACAAAACCAACGTAGAGAAAAGACTACTTAAGATAACAATACGAAATTTTGATTTTAAAGAGCCAAAATGGTGAAAATTCATTGGATCACTCTCAGCCCTATAACAGATAAAACAGATGATTCGGGTCAAACGCTTAGCAACACACGGTTGAATTCATTTACATTTATTGCCATAGCAACCAACTTAGCAAATTTATGATAAGTTTATCATTCTTCAGAACCAACAGATTTTTTAGGTTAGGTTAACAAAATAAAAGCAAACACTAAACAATCAACGAAAAATGCTTATTGTATTATAATTCAATTCAAACATCCGTTGTTACATTTGGCTGATTTGAATGAAAAACTGAACATAATTTTAGGTTAGGCCTATACTACTGAACCAAAACACATTTATTACCATTGCAACCAACTTGGCAAATTTAGAATCAGGTAATTACTCTCCATTCTTTTTAGATTAGATAAAAGCAAACAAAAGGCTTACTGTATTATAAGTCAAACACCAGGTGTTACATATTATATTGTTTCCTTTAGTTTGTCTTTACGAAACGAACAATCAGGTTTTGAACTATGACTCGTCTTTAAGTGTAGGCCTAATACGAGTGAGTTAGGTAGGCCTATACTGAACCAAAACACGTTTATTGAAAGCATTTACATTTATTACCATATCAACCAACTTGGCAAATTTAGAATCAGTTAATTATTCTCCATTTTTTTTAGATTAGGTAAAAGCAAGCAAAGGTTTACTGTATTTTAAGTCAAACATCTGGTGTTACATATTAATTGCTTCCTTTAGTTGGTAATTCTTTAACATCTTTACAAAACGAACAATCAAGTTTTGAACTACGACTCGTCTTTAAGTGTGTAAGTCTACGCGTTCGCGTTGAATGAAACCAACAATTGCTATTAGCTTACATTTAATTTAGCGATGTTATCAGAAACTTTGAAATAGTACACCGTTCGTTTCGCACCAACGTTAAAAGCCTGATGGAATTTAATAAATATCGAAAGTGTGTCTAAAAGGAGCTAATGGGTTATACCGGATCACAAGTTTAATGGATTATGGGTTTTCGGTATTTCTCTTTACTACAAAGGCACGTAGCTTGAGGCGTATTGGTGAAAAGTGAGTTTTCGTGCGGGCCGGGGAGTGTGGGGGGTTCCCCCCGCGTACGAAATTTTTAAATCCGACATCAAAAGACAAGAGTGACAATCGGCCGGGTGACATTGTTTACAAGGGAACAGTGCTAACAATGAAACATTGTCAAATCGCCGTGCTCTGTTGTGGTGGGTCGCGTCTATATTTAATAGAGCATCCCCCCTCTCACCTGTCGATGCCTCTTTCATTTCGAATGCGTTTTAGATATTCATAAAAACTACGTTCTTTTCATCGCCGCACAAAGGGGCTCTATTCTATGACCATCCCCACCGCTGAGTTTTTATTTTTTTTATTTACCGAAATCTTTCCTGACAACGCTTTGAACAGATAAGAATTAAAAACAGGGGAAGGGGCAGAAACATACCGGAAATGTATAGTAATAAATCATATTCAGTTGAGCGAAGCAAGCCACGGATCCATGCCTAACATAAAGACCAGACCTGTAGATTAATTAGGCCTAATATCTTTCTTCGCGTAGGCTATTGGAGAAC
>JAGFPH010001192.1:225859-250477 GCA_018207615.1 Philaenus spumarius
AATGTTAAATTAAAAACCATTTATTTTGTTTATTTTTTATCATAAAATAATTGATTGCAAGGTCTCATTTTAACGACATCCGTTTTGCGTTACACATTTAAAAAAAAATCCATTTCATTTGTCACACAATTGACATTTTTTAAGTATTAAGTTTGAACTTTTTTCTTTACATAGTAAACAATGTATAATTAAAAGTAAATCGCAAGCCGGATCCGCAATTTTATAAAGAATATTCAGTTTTTTTTCACCACTCAATTACGAAAAATGGATTTATAAAATTGTTTGAAATGAGACAATATCAAAGCGCTCAGCTGCAAGAAATTCCAATGTTTAGATACGGCTATAGAGTGAAGCGCTGGCGTCGCCGGTTGCTTTCTTGTTTAGTGGAAGCGACAATAGAGTGTGCGTCACTTGACTCTATCGTAACTTTCTAATTTTTTTTTTTTGTAAACCCAAGCGTCACTTGACCCTAACGTATTTGATTTCTAAAATTTTTATATAATATTAACCAACAAAATAGGTAACACTTTGTGCGTTATCCTATAAAATGGGTAACATTTTGTGCATTAAACTAATATAATGGGCGTTACATAAAAAATGGGTACAATTGTGTGCGTTAACGAATAAATGGACAAAATGGATAGTATACTGTAGACAACTATAGTTTACTATAAAAAAACTATAGTCTTTGTACTCTATACTATTGACAATTTTGTTTATGTTATTTTTTATTTTTTTTTATTTAAATTCTAAATGGGACCAGATAAAAATAATTATCGAATTTCGGACTAAACCAATATAACCAATGATTTATATTCATGACAGTTTTCACTTCTGTCGGCAGTCCAACGACTGCTTTCTTTTTTTATTTATTTGATTGCAGCCGATAAATCCTACATCCGTGTCCAGAATTTTTGTACACACTGTATCTTAAATTGATAAAAGTCGTGAACACAACTAACTGTGTAGAATCCATATGGTAGCAAATGTGTAGACGGGTCGGATCGGCACTTGATTACTACTTTAAAGTAAAACTTCGATGCCAGGTAATTGTGAAAGTAAATTATTTCGCGGTAATTCGTTTGTGTGTAAGCCGGAGAAGTTTTTTTGTTGTTTTTTGGACGAGGGAAAATAAAATAACGTTTAGCGGGCACGGTAATTTGCTTTGTTAAAAGTTTAAAAAGTCAAGTTTTGTAAAAACGAAAAAGTATTGTTTATAGCCTACGAGGAGGGCGCGGGCGGCACTTTCGTCTACTAAGTGATAAGTTCTTTTGAGGTGAATATCGGATTAAAATACGATAACTAGAATGCGTTTTAATGCGAAGCGAAAACGACGGATTTAAAGAAAATACTTTCCTTTCTTCGTTTTTACGAACAATGTTGTGGACGAGATTCTCGACTATTCTAGCCTACATAAAACATATTGTTTTTTAGTTTTGTAATAAATGCAAATTTATCTTTGTTAACAATTTAATACAGATTTTCCACAACTCAGGACAACTTTTGAACGTAATATGAATAAAATATGATTCCTCATTTAAAAAGAAAAGTACAAACAACATTTAAAAAGGCGAAATTGAATATGGTGGAATTGCAGCAATGCGTTAATTAAAAAAAGTAAAGCATATATTATGTAATGTAGTCTTAAGTAACAACGGTATTAGACGATTAATAAAAATGTTATTTTACGACGTTTACTAAATATGCCACTGAAGATGGCTACGTTTATTAAATTGTTTAATAAACTGGGAAGTAAAAAATTCGATAAAAAATAATCAAAAATTACTTTAACATGAAAGGCATAGGCCCTACTATTCAGTTAAGGAATGTTTGGATGAAGATTTCTAGCTCCTTGGAGATTATTTTTTTTTACTGGTGGGATCTTGAAGAAAATAAATTTTGAATAGGATACTGACATGTTTGTTATAGATTAAAATAGATATTGAAATATTGCGATTAATGTAATAGGTTACGAAATGATTCATAATTCCTGCCTTGATGTAGGCTAATAGAGGTTTCTGAATTTGCCTTTTCAACTGTTGTTCACCAGTCACCAACTGGTCTTGTAAAAAATGTTACGTGAAATAAATTATTTCTATTATTGTAGCTCGTGCATCGCTGAAGATGACGACATTGTAGTCGAAACGCGTTCGAGTATTAGTTGTTCAAGTTTTATTCGATCAAACGAGATTACGGCCGATTAAAGTTTTGGGCCGAAAAAGCCGTTCAATTTAACGTTTCATAAGGAGTTATTTTCTTCGTATAAATTCTGACCGCATGTTATTTTATTTTACAATCACTTTCTAGATTCTGAAAATTAGATTCACAACAAGACGCGTACAACAAATAAACTCCCGCCTCGCAACAATCGCCCCCCAAAGAATGGAATAAAGTTCGCCACGCATTTCAAGATTAACCCCTTCGCTCGAACTTCTAGTGTCTCTATCGATTTGAACAACGTTTCGTTAGGCCTACTTTACAGGCACGAAGGGAAAGTGGTGGGAGGAGGATATCAAAACGAGATAAAATGTCATCTGTACTGTTGCCAGAGAGTAGTCATCAAAACCTTGGAGAAAAACACCCCCCCCCCCCCTTAACTCATTCCCTTTACTACCCTTACACCGCCCTTATTGTATCACCCCTTTGATAAGTAATTAGTCAAAATAGAACCCTTCCAGTCATATAGGCCTACGAGGGACTGAGGAGTGAGGACACGCTACGATGTCTTCAGATATGCTACATAACATAGCGAATATTGAACATTCTATCTATAGGCTAAGGCTTCGTAGCTCTGACAATATTTAATTTAAAACGTTTAATACACGAGAGGACGTTCGTTTCCTTTAAATTTAAATATTGTCTTATCATTTTCCACAAATTGAGTCAATACTTGAAGATAAAATTTAAATTTCGTCAGTAATTCGTGTTACAATTAATAACAAGTAGCAAGTTGGTCTACGCGTTCCCGTGCTTTGAAAGTCCAATACTCCACAAACTGAGCAAGATTAGTCAAACAGAAGAAAACGCTAATTCTAGTGCTATAGCTTCATTGTCGGACGCGTTTCGACGGCAACACTAACATCCTCAGTAACTCTAGCTACAATAATTGTAGACTGAACACATCGTTTGTAATGTGTCACTGACGCTAACGACTTAATTCTTGGAACGTGTTTGACGATAAAACGTCTCTCCTTTTTTGAAAATATAATATAATAGGCCTACTATGTACGATATACAGTATAGTCTATAGACAATCATGTTTATGTTATAAGTTACTAGCTGAGCCGTGTGAATATTTCGCAAATTAGGCCTACTTACCTGATTTAAAACATTGATTTAATTAAGTAAATTACGTTTATTTATTTACGTTGATTTAATTTTATTGATTTGTGTGATAGGTAGATTATATTTGCATTTACAATGTAAACAATTTAACTAACAGCTGTCATGTTAGTTAACAGATTGTTAATAGATGGCGGCTGTCATTAGGAACCATATGAAGTATAATATAAATGTTTGTTAAATCAATTTTTGTAACGAAAACATTCATTTTAAGCTGTTTGTCTATTTTTCGTCAGTAGCGGAGCAAGGTGTCTAGAGCTAGGCCTACATACACCTGTAGCTCTATACACCTTGGTAGCGGAGAACATAAACTTTAAAATGATGCTTGAATAATTAATTTTGATGAAGAATTAAGGGAGATATCGCTTAGCGAAAAAAAACACATTTCGGAAATAATATATAAAGATTTGTTGTTTTTTAGATTTCAATTTTAAATGGAACAAGGTAAAAAATAACGATCGAATTTCGGATGAAACCCATATAACCAACGATTTATATTCATGGCAGTTTTCACTTCTGTACCGAACCAACACAGGTTTCTTGAAAATCTTCGAGAAAGGCTTAATTTATTATACTCGTAATATCTTTTGTTAAATATTACAGTTAAACAGCTATTATTATTAAAAGTTTAACAACATCATTTTAGGTTAGGCCTATAGTGAACCGACAAACGTTTCTTTAATGTTTACATAAATTACCAAAGCAAATTTAAAAAAAAATAAGTAGCACTAGCCTATATGTCCATTTTAGAGGTATCACCAAGTACACCAATTTGACACAACTTACAAAATTAGGAAGTGCAATGTCCATTTCATCGGTAGCGTGACGTGACTAAATCCATCCAGCTATTGAGTTTAAGCCTTTGAATTTACCACTGCCTATTTTATTTCGTCAATTTCTTCTACTTTTACGATCATCTATTACATTAAACTTCTGGTTTTTATATTATTACGTGTTTAAAACAATGAAGAAGAAGACATCATCGACTAAATCAAAAGGGTCTTACTTCAAGACGCTGACGAGAGTTCGTATAATTTATCTCATCCAAAAAGTGTTCGGTACGCCTAAAGAAGTTTTCACTACAAAAAAGACGTTTCGAGGTTATCATTATGCATAGGCTAAGTCCGTCGAGGTTTATGATTGGTTTTAAGTTTTTCGTTTGATAACGACATTCAGAACGCCGTGTATTATATCAATTGTTCTTATCGTCTACACTCGGAGATGCAGAAGAACCTGAATAATAATTTTTTTTTTTTTTTTAAGATACATACCCTTCATTACTTCGTTCTACCTAACCTGTTTCCAATCATTTTGACATATGGGTATTGTTTGCGGAATGTTTTTGTTTTTGATTAAACTCTAAGGCGTAGAAGGGAAGGGGGAGGGGGATTATATACCGTATAAGCTTATACATTTTAAAGTACACAGATCTTATGGCGTTACTGATTATGCCACCCTCTCTCTTCTTCTCTTATGCATATAGGAATAACGCTGATGAATGGATCTAGGGGTGAAGCCAGTTGGGAAATACGGGCAAGGCGAACCGAAGAGGGGAATTGATATATTATCAAGGTTTTTTCCTCGATAGCAATAATAAATATTCTTATCAAGGCTTAGGCCTATATTAGCAGGTCGGGTAGATGGCCTAAGCGGTGAAAAGTTTTTCCCGGGAGTGTGAGGAAATGTTCTAAAGAGGGTTGAACAATACCTGCGATCTAGAAGGCCGGCCTAAACTGAGCATAAAAAGAAGCAATTTGTTGCACAAATGTAGGAAAGTTTAGTTAGGCCTATGTTTAGTTAGTATTATATAAATATAGCGTTGGTAATTGTGTATGAAACGCGATCGAGTAAAACATGTATAGAATACAGTAGTTATGCCTTGTAGTTATGAGATGCTCTGATCAAGTATATCTTCTCACAAGTCAGGTTTGCTACTTATTTATAAGGTTGCCATAATATGCTGAAGCGTCTTAACTTGGTTAGCTTAGTAACATTATTGTTTCGTACCATTTGTTAATAATTAAGTAAATAAGAAATATGTACTCTAAAAAATAGATACGTTAAATATAATGAATATATATATATATATATTTATTTATTTTCATTATAATTATCTTATAGGCCACAACTAGTAGAGATTTAATTTATATTAAAATGAAATAGTTAAAGGTTTTGAAATGTTTAAAATGCATATTTTTATATATAATTATGATATAGTATACTAGAGGACTGCTCCCCTACCCGCTCTTCTAACCAACCTCCAAATGCAAACAGATTATTGTATAATATGATATTTTGTATAATATGAGAAATTGCCTTTACGAAGTATATAGTCTGTAGAGGTTGGTTAGTCTATGGTAGGCCTTCTATTGTTTTACGTGTTTAGGCTCAGGTTTAGTATAGTTTAATGTAGGCCTACCTATTGCCGATATCAGTAGGTATTTATGTCTTAAGTTATTCTTTTTTATAATGTTATAAATTAAATATATACATTAAATATGACATGCAGCTTTGTCATTTAGTATGGTTTTGTATTACAAATGATGTAGAGCGTTTTTGTCCGGCAACCTAGCTTTGAAAGAAAGTAGTGGTATACTAAAAATTCGACCATTTTTCTGTTGCTTTTCACAACGAAAACAAGCGATCGTGATGGCGTTAGAACGTCCAAATATTCGATCATAACAATATAACCTACAATAGTCAGTCGGATTCTAAGTGATACCGGAAATAGTAGGCCTACGCGTCCAGTAACGACAGGTTAAACAGGAAATAGAGTATTTTATCGCACCGCATTTTATAGTTTTATTATAGCTTCGGTGTGATATCTATTTGAACGATACTGTATAGGCAATGTAACTGAACTGGCATTTATTGTTAATAGTTTCACGATGATTTATGTCAATTGTGATTATTTCTCTACTGCGCCGTGTTTGTTAATAATACGTAAGCCTATGAATAGCCTAGTACGCAGGACACTGTAATACAGTATCTATTTTATTATATATATATAGTGCCAATATAAGTTAAATCATATTCGATTCCGTGCTGATACTTCCGTTAAGATAAGGTATTAGAGCGATCGGTAGGCTTACTTGTGTAGGCCTATTATACGGAGTAGGCTACCGAAAAAAATAATAGAAGAATTGTTGTACTGTATTATTGCAAGTGGAAAACAAATACTTTATTATATTACAACAAATATTAATGCAGTGTGTATAATATCATATAATAGTGCAAGTTATTTCTTTTGTATAATCCAGTAGTAGGCCTACATAGTCTACACTCGCTCTGGCCATAGACAGCGCCCACCCTCGGCCATTGCTCTTCTCGACATTCCGCATAACCATAACAAAGAATACAATACTGTACAACTAATTCACTTGACAAAAGCTAGACGAATGCCAATTATCACGAATATGTTTCGCGAGCAATACAAGACAAGAACTATAGTCTATCTTCGAGAGTTATAGAACTACAGTAGGCCTACTTCAATGCTGAAAGTGAAGTAAAATTTATGTACCGCCCGGAATATCTATTGTGGCCTTTAGAAGTTTTATTTTTGGGAAGAAAAGTGCGGTTTAATTGTTAGATCACTGTGGTTATTTACTTCAGCGTCACAAAGAACGTGTATGCCATTTGTTTGATTTCCTGTTAGCCTAGATAAGTAGATAGTCGATGATTAAATATGTATTAACTATAGGCCTATACAGTATTTTGTGTAGGCTCTAATGGGTAACATGTATTTAGAACATCGAAATACTACTGTATATAGAATGTATAACATTTGAAAGCTGCGATAGGAAAAAATAGGATCATCGGAGGTAACTTGAAGACATTTAAACAATTTATCCTTTTCGTAGATCGGTTGGATTTATTTTTTCACACGAATTAAATTGCCATTTTTACCTCATATTTTCAGTCACACCTTTTTTGACAGAATGTTACCGTTGTCGATATTGTTTCAACTTCAAAACAAACCAAACACAATAAAACTGTTGCCGTTAAAACAAATCTACATTTTCTAGATCTATAAAATTAGTACTAAACTATTATAATATATATTCAAATAACAGTAGTAGGCCTAAATATAGTAGGCTATAGCTGTAACAATAATCTGTCGGACGATACGTATTTTTTGTTTTAGTAACACAGATAGGTTGGGAAACAAAATTTGTGTTAGATTAGTGCGGGAAGTGATTTATCAGTTTTTGTTTGTAGGCCTAAACCATTAACAATCGTTTTGCTGAAGTTATGAAAACTTTTCAACCTCGTCGTATGCTTAACCGGGACGGTGAGAGATACGAACATCCCATTGATATAAAATAATGTGGGTATTATATTATTTAAATATGGCATTCTCATGACACCATTATACAATGATTTCAGACGCTACACATTGCCATTTCTGAAAGTTAAAACATCAAACATTTTCTTTTCTGGGTATTCCAAGTAGGCTACTACCCAGTTCTCCAACCCCCACCGTATGCTAGTAAATGTGACTCTACGCATACGGACTTCGGCAAGAAACCCACCTCGAAGAAACCACCGACAATTGCAATTCATTATCGATTCGCTTTTCACATTATACGGTGAACTTTCTAGGAAATTACAATTAAAATTCAATATTGATTAGGTTAGGCTACATGCGTTCGTCTTGCATGTGTACCGCTCCTTTATTTTTTCCAATCATAAATTAAACCGTTCACTGCACTATATTGCTACGATTTAAGAACCCAATTAAACGTAAACCAGACCCGATGGAGATTACATAATATATTCTGCTTATCTACCTTGAATTCATTACGGTAGTCTACTTCCTACCGTTAACAAATTATTAGTAGAAAACTTTGTCGGTTCAAGTCGGATACAACGTGCTGTGTTTAGCGAGCGACTGTGTTGACAGAATGGAAGCTGTTAGTATTGTCGACGCTAGATGGTGCTGCGGTCGTCCTTCGGAAACTAATCTCGCCTGACTTTTAACAAGATGTTTCACGTCCATTTTATAACTTTAATGTTAAAACAAACGTAAACACACTAGTTTCGTGGTTCATTAAGAGAAAATATATAAAGCGTATGCATGGTTAGTGCGATTAAGAGTTATTTTGAATTTTCTGTTTTTAATTTAATTTTAACCTCGCCTCTCTCTGTTTGGGCCGAAACTCGTAAACATTGAATTTAAATCACGGACTGTACTTAAATCCTAGAATAACTTTGTACACAATTTGGACCTTACTATGCATAATCTACAACTTAATGTATGTAAAATTTCTACTTGTTTAAATACAAGATAAATGGTTAAAATACTTGAAAATATCAGACTTGCCTACCGTGTGAATTAAATAAATAAACAAATACAGTAGTATTTACATTTCTGTAGGGCAAATTTGGTTGTGCATATTTTGGTTATTATTATTATTAATCTATATGTTTTCGTCTACCTAATTTTAGTCAGACCCAGGCAGTCATTTAGTATTTTTTGTATCTTTTTATATACTCTAGTTTAAAAGGTCTTAACGAAAAAAACATCGCTATTTCTGAAGTATGCCTGTTAGTAGGCCGGACTTGATTTGAAGTAAACCAACAGTAGCCTACGAGACGTAAAAGTTGTAGAAATAGTTAGGGGCCTATGTGAATTTTTTAAATCCTGTAATAACTTATACGAATCGAATACACATAGACTACGTCTGTTGTTGCTTCGTATTTAGTAGCGTTTTTTAATAGTTCTACTCTCTGGATTTGTTATTTTCAGTCGAAGCAGTTTATAAAACATGTATGCTACACAAATAAACTAGGAAATCGGCAAACTTCAAGTAAAATGACCCATTATTTTTGTTACAGAAATTAGAATGTAAACAATTTAAAACGCGTGTTAATCACGCGTTAATGCTGGCAAATAACTCCATCCTGTAGTCGTTTTATTAAAATTATAACCCAACATAGTTTATTATTTATTGAATGGTTTTACGTCAAACGCTGCCGTCATTTAAATATTTAGGCTACGTTCATGTCATACGATTTGTTTCCAAATTGTACAGTATGAATATACATTTTAAATAACGCGGTCCTTGTAAAAATATGAATTTTTGTTTTGTAGTTTTATTACACGTCTTTCCGAGCATTTTGATGTGTAATACATGTATATTTGCCACTCATCTTCGTTAGAAAATAAATGTAAACTATACTTCGTCGGTTGAGTTTTTTGTTTTTTCCTCTGCGAATACCAAAAGTCCTAATTTCAGGTGAGAAGTAGCCTATACTCCTAAACTTGCAGTGCCTGATCCCATTATGATTGAAATGAAACATATTTTTCAGGATATTTCGGACCAGAATTTACTGAATAAATGCCTGCGTGGACGAACTAAAACCGAAGTGAGTCCTTCAACAACATAACCATGCACCTTACATCAGCGTGTATTCTGTCTATGGATTCGAGGAGGATGCTTGTATAGATGGGGCGTGAATGAATAGTGTTTGGTGTTGTTTATTTTCTAAACTTCGGGTAATTTTGGAATGTTTTCTTGTTTCGTTTATTACAAGTAGGCCCTATTATTTTTGTTGTTTTCTTTAGTGTTATTTCATTTTACTCGTAAGATTTTTGCCTTGTAAAAAGGTTTGTAGGCCTACTTTGTTTTGTATACATTATGTTGCATTTTGTTGTTGTTGACTTTAAGTGAAAGAGAGGAGTTTGCGGATCTAAATTCGCCTTAAAAAATCCAACAAATAAATAAAGGTAATTAGAAGTCCCTTAAGTTTAAACCAGAAAATATTGAGAGAGAGAGAGAGAGAGAGAGAGAGAGAGCGACAAACGAAGAGAACAAAACCAATAAACAAACCAAACTTCTTCCTTTTGGTTAAACTTAAATCGTTCCGTGAACATTTTGACTGAACAGTAAGTATGTAGTCGTGCGAAAAGAAGTAGGCCTACATAATTAAGATGACAAAAACACTATGGTTTCCAATGAATTAATATATGCAAGAATTTCACTGGGCAATAATGTTTTTGTCCTACCCGACCTGTTTAGACCGTCTTGTAGTATTGTAAAGTAGTCCATATTAACCGACGCACAATATCAGTTAGGCCTACAGTGAATGTTTACAGATAGCCTATCCTCGTTCTACAAGTATGCATGTGTACTGTGTAGGCCTATGTGTCGTCGCGCCGACATCGCTAAACACAGTTCACAGTGCGACTAGTTCTGTCAAGCTTTTGTTTATACTCGGGTAAATTATTAATACGCAACAATACGAGTTGGTTCTTCCTCTTCGCATCCAGTCATGCGCGGTCACACATCGGAAACACAAAACTTTGTCCTTGAACGATGACGAAGGAGTTGAGCAAATGAAATTGTCAGGAACTTTTTTTTTCATTCTCGCAAAGTAGTCCTGTTTTAACTCGGAATACATTGTTGCGTTTCCAGTGAGTGACCATGCGGAACCCGGGCATAAGGCATCGACCATAGCGGCAGGCCTACGCTAGAACTAATGAGTATTTGAGGGTCTAATTCTTCAAATCAGCGCCCTCGCCTGATGCTGATGACGGGAAATGGTAAATCTTCGACGGTCTTCGGATATCTTCCTTATTAGCCGACGCTTTATCGAGGCGGCCGACCCACAAATCAGATTATTAGCTGGCAAATTATAGGACGCGCCGGACCGCGGCGATGGGTTTTATTTTATCCGATAAATACGCGTGTACCGTCCGACGGGCGACGGTTGTACGTCTTTACTGATAAAGTACTGGGACTTGTTCCTGTTCGTTTCTGAGTTTACTGTACTTTTAAACGACAGCCAATGTTTAGAGTTTTAAGATAGTGAACTTGATTCTTTCCGTTAAACTTCTTGAATCTTAAAAGCAATACTGTATAGTGGCTGTTTTAGACAGTGACATAACAGTTTTTCCTGGGCCCCCGCAAAAATCATAGTGGGGCCCCTATATATATTAGTTGTACACTATTACGCATTAGTGTTAAGTAGGCAATGCAATGAAATAAGTAGGCCTAGGCTAAAAAATTTAAAGAAGTATTTAATTACAAACAAACATAACATTACATTATCATAATTGGCATTACATTATTTAAACTTTTTACATCTTACAACATTTTTTGAAGCGAAAATCTCAATAATTTTACTAACGTTAGGGCCTAATGTTTCTGGCGATTTAATTTTCTACGTTTAACAGTCTTTCTTGAGACATATAGGCCTAGATATAGACCTTCTCGGATAGTTGTTTTTATTAATTTTAGTTCAGTAAACGACCTATCAGCCACAGCCACAGTTACAGGCAGTGTTAAAAAATCACATAACCAGTGCACACACCAGATAGGCCCTACACTGCGAGCAGCGCTGCGGTTACCTATTGGCAAAAGCTCTGCAATTTCTTTGATGGTCGTCATTATCTTTCAACAAAACTTGAGATAACAGCGGTGAATTCTGAAGTAAAATCTATGTTATATTTTTTTAACGCTTTATGCACATTTTCCTTGGCTTGCGGTAGTCAAGGGCCTCCTAGTTTTGTAGACCCCCTGCGTGTGGGTCCTGCTGTTACGCTACTGGTTTTAGACAATTACCAAGAAATCATTTCCTATCTTTTTTTCATACGGTATCCAAAACCATAAATATATAATGGCTGTTTTAACTCGCGCCACATTTGTAGTTATTTTTACAAAATTAGCGAAAAAACATCTGCTCTCAGATAAATCACAAGAACAAGCGATTAGCGGGGATATATTTTTTTCATTAGTGTTTGCCATTTGAATTCATTTAAAATCAACTCCCCCCGCAAAACCAGCTCTAATCGCTCATTAAAAGCCTTTTCTTCCCTGTATTTTTTTTACAAAAGAGAAAATAATTTCCCGTATATTATAATTTAACAACAATCGCGAATCACCTGCTAAAAGATGAAAAAGGGAAGAATTGAAGCGTCAACCGAGGAAATCGTTAGGTAAAGAATTAATTAATATCGCTGGGAAAGCGACGCGCAGCCGATGCTCTCGCAGTAGCTTTGGGTTTATTCTTCTGTAAAGTCGAGAGTCGATAATGACTCGAGTCGATTAAAGTGGTTACACAAATAATTGAATGCAACTCGGAAACAGGTGGAAGTTTCAATCATTTGTGCGTTAAATCGTTTAAATACCGAATAAAAACAATACGCGATACGTGTGTGACGGCATGAAACGAATATGAAGAGCTTTGACGAGCGCCTAAACCTAAACACGATATAAAAACATCCCCAATTAATTGTCAATAGGTCTTGTATGAAGAGGGAGGGGGAGGGGGAACTCGTAGGTTGATATCAACTGTTAATTCCCCCAACTCGAAAGTGCCTATACTGCTGGCGGTGTTGGTGAAATCAAATAACATTTACTTGTGATTGGAACAACGTGGAAGGTGTTTAGTATTTTGGATTTTTTTCTGGGTGAGGGAAGGGGGGAAATTCTTGTTATAAAACTTGTGTACAGGGTGTTTGTGAACGTATGTGATCATGTTTTAAGTATCTTATTTATTATAAAATACAGATACAAAAATCCTTTATTTTTAATTCCTACCGATACAAATAAATTTCCCTTTATCTTTCGCCTGAATCTTTAACTGTTTCTTCACTTCTACCGTTGTGTTAGTTTAAAATTGTATTCATTTATTTTGGCGGCCGCAGAAAATATTATTGTGCAGTCTAGAACAAATAATTGATGTTTGGTTTTTGTGTAATTAGTTTATGTGGAATTTGATATTTTTTCGTATAGTTCGATATTTTGTTTATGTTCAATTCGCTGTTTTCTTTGTGTGTAGTAGGGGTAGTAGGGATAATATTTTGTTTATGTGGAATTTTATATTTTTTTCGTATAGTTCGATATTTTGTTTATGTGTAGTTTGATATTTTGTTTATGTCAAATGCAATGTTTTGTTTTTGTGGAATTTGATATTTTTCGTATAGTTCGATATTTTGTTTATGTGAATTTCAATGTTTTGCTTATGTGGAATTTGATATTTTTTCGTATAGTTTGATATTTTGTTTTTGTGGTATTCGGTGTTTTCTTTGTGTTTAGTTTGATATTTTGTAGGCCTATTTGTGGAATTTGATATTTTGTTTATGTATAGTTCGATATTTTGTTTCTGTGGAACTCAATGTTTTCTTTGTGTACAGTTTGATATTTTGTAATGTTTATGTCCAATTTTATGTCTTAAACCTTATTTTAAAGCTGGAAGAAAAAAGTCAATTTCTCGGTCTAAAAATTAGTAATTGCTAGAGTGGGGATGGAGTCGTCCACCGACGTATCGGGCTCTAGTTGTTAATGTATCGATTGTACAAATTTTGATTCTGAAAGGGTTGAAAGATAGACAGGACCCGAGTTGTCTTAACTTCTTTCACTGTTTCCTATTTTCTCTCGAGTAAGCCACCCCTAACGTAGGCCTATCTATGTAGCGAAAGACCGTGTAGTCTAATGTTTATTCTATATCTATGCCTATACGTTGACAGTAGAGTGTAGAGTGTGGGCGGTTGTACCGACTGACCAACGTAACGTTTACATTTACATCGGGCATGAGTTATTGCTGTCACAACTCGCAAACTGGTTACAACTGTGGGGGGGGGGGGGGGGGGGGTTAACTTGTACTCGACTGTTTTGTTTATTGGGGATTTGTTGGTTTAATTAATCAATGGGAACTACTGTAAAATGTGGAAGATATTTGGGAATAACCGTTTAAAAGCATATGATGTTTAAAAACTTAAAATCACAATCAAATCCTAGTAAGTCGGGTAATAGGTATGTGAGCAAGGACACATAGACCTAGTATCCGTTTGAGGAGGTGAATTTACTGTCTTCGTGTATAATTGAATTTTTTGAGAAATTTTATGTTTTTAGGATAACCAGTGAGTCGACTGTTTTGGCAACAATGTAAATTTTAAAATTTGTTCTGAACTTGTTTACTTTAGAACTAAAATAGACAGAATCTAACTATGGACGAATATCTTTAGTGGACAGCCAGAGCAATAAAACTTGTTATGGACTAATCAATCTTAATAGGCCTACTAATAATACAATTATTTCTTTCTAACGTTTACTCCAAGTGCAGCCGTAGGCTACTATTGATTTTTTGTTTGTTTAAATGAAATGGATAAAATATCATTAATTAATAAACAAATAAATGATAGTATAATAATTCAAAAAATATTTGAAATAAGTTTTTAAATTAAAGATTGTTTAAAATTTTGTATACGAATTAATATAATGTGTGATTTTAAATACACAATTAATGATATTAAAAGAAATTCTGGTTTAAAATGTTTTAGGCCTATATGAGCTAGTAGGGTATAAACACGATTGAGATGAATACAATCTATCCTATCAATGTGTTCCTCTTAGCAATTATAGAACTACAGTTTGAAATTTTGTGTTAGCAATATCTGACACCAACATCGTGAAGTTAACCTCACTTCAGGCTTGCCTCTGGGGTACCTGAAATTACTTCATTTCGTGTAATTGTGTCTTATTTTATTAATATATTTTTTTAAATGTTTTTTTTTTATTTTTCTGCAGAGTCGACTAGTTTTTATTACAATCTCTAAAACGTAGGCTATTGTTTATGTCATGTTTTGTAAGAAATTCAGAAGGTTTCAGTTTTTTCTACTATTATATTACGCCATAATTTTTTATAAAAATATATTTTGGTTAAGTTTGTATTTGCTGCATCACAGAGTTGTCATATGTAAATATTGAGTTTTGTTGTTACAATTTGAAAATTGTATAGCCCTGGATGAATTGTTTTCTTTTATGAAGCACTTGTGAATGAAAAATCCAAATTAATTCTATTGTCTGGATAATTTATGTTTTACCCCAAATAGCTGCACCTATTAAGAGGGGTTTGGCGTTCCTCACGGTCCCGAGTAAAACACGCATATTACTATTTACAATGGTTAAACAATATATATATATATATATACACACACACACAAATATCACGTAGGCCTACACTAAAATATTTCTTACATTTTCACCTTCACTTTAGGAAGACATTTGTGTTGCAAGTTAGTAGGTCTACATTTTCTTACCTATCTAACGAATGCCATATTTCAAGATCACTATGGCGATCGGAAATTTAATGCTCTACAATATGTTAGTTTTTGTTGATAGTTTTTCTTTAAGGTGTTTTCGGCCTTTATCGCACTAGTAAAGCAATAGTGCTGAACGAGTTTGTAAAACAGGATTTTAATTTGAACCTCGTTCTGGGAATTAACATTTCTATGTACACATATTTCGACTTAGACTACTGTATTCACAAGACATTCTCTTTCACTTTTCGTTACGATTTCCCAGTATTGACGGACTTTCCCCGACCCACCGACCACCGACTACAGAACTTAATAAAGTCCGCATTACATACTATAGTTCTATAGTTTACATCGATATCGCATTAGGCTTACCTACGTAAATTTCGTAAACAACTCTTTCAACGGACGAGAGCGTAGAGTATCGGAAAGCATTTTAATTATTCTTAATTCCGTGCAACGGTATTTTATGTATTTAATTTACCTAATTGCAGGTTTGGATCTCGCGAACTGCCGTTGCCGTCTACCCCTGCGACTTCTGCAAACCAGCGGGTACGGAATTCTAAAGCTTTCCGTAACCCTTCTTTTAGGGGATTTGATAAACTCGGAAATTACAATTACAAGGCTTTAATTAAGTAATTGATTAAGAATACGTAAAGCTACAAAATCCTTATTTAGGTTTTTCTTTCTGCTCGAATCTTAAGTTAATAAATCAATCGGAAAAGGAAATCAAAAGCTATTCTCTTTCGTATCCCTTTTGGAGGATGTTAATTGTTTGTTAAAGTTTTACACAAATCAGTATTCCTACTTTATAGACAGTCTAAACGTGAACAGGTTGTGGTTAAATTAATTTAAATTGCATTATAGTGTTTGAAGAGTTGTAAATAAAGTAGCCTAATTATAATGTATAGGCTATGTTTAATAGTATAGTGGTAAAAAGATGAAAGATGGCTAAGGTAAAATTAGTATTAAATATGACCTTAAAATCTTAAAAAATAGTGTTAAATATTTAATATAAGATCTTGCAATCTTTTAAATTGGTAGTCTACTAAATATAGATTTAAAATTATATTTTTTAAATTAAATATGGCAATAAATTGACAAGTTAATGTTAAATATGGCTTTAAAATAGTAACACTTTGTATTAAAAAAAAAACCTAATAGTCTTACAATTTTTAAATTGGTAGTCTATTAAATATAGCCATCAAATTATATTTTTAAATTAAATATGGCCATAAATTGTCGAGTTAATGTTAAATATGGCTTTAAAATAGTAACAATTTGTACTTAAAAACACCTAAGAGTCTTACACAATCTTTTAAATTGGTAGTCTATTAAATATAGCCATAAAATCATATTTTAAAATTAAATATGGCCATAAATTGTCAAGTTAATGTTAAATATGGCTTTAAAATAATAAAATTAGTAGGGCCAATATAATAGGCCTAAGGATCTTCCAATCTTTTAAGTTAGTAGTCTATTAAATACAGCCATAAAATTATATTTTTAAAATTAAATATGGGCATAAATTGTAAAGTGTATGTTACATATGGCATTAAAAGAGTAAAATTAGTATAAAATAGGCCTGCGGATCTTGCCATCTTTTAAGTTAGTAGTCTATATAGCCATAAAATTATATTGTTTAAATTAAATATGGCCATAAATTGTCAAGTTAATGTTAAATATGACTTTAAAATAATAAAATTAGTGTATAATAGGCCTAAGGATCTTCCAATCTTTTAAGTTAGTAGTCTATTAAATATAGCCAAAAAATTATTTTGTTTAAATTAAATATGGCCATAAGTTGTCAAGTTAATGTTAAATATGACTTTAAAATAATAAAATTAGTATATAATAGGCCTAAGGATCTTCCAATCTTTTAAGTAATTAGTCTATTAAATATAATCACAAAATTATATTGTTTATATTAAATATGGCCATAAATTTTCAAATTAATGTTAAATATAGCTTTAAGCGAAAATTAGTATTTAATAGGCCTAATAGTTTTACACTCTTTTAAATTAATAGTCTATTAAATATAGCCTTAAAATTATACTGGTTAAATTAAATATGGCCATAAATTGTGAACTATATGTTAAATATGGCTTTAAGGGAAAATTAGTATTTAATAGTCCCAATAGTCTCCCACTCTTTTTAATTAGTAGTCAATTAAACACAGCCATAAAATTAAATTTGATTAATTAAATATGGCCATAAATTGTAATTTTTAAAATTAAATTACGTATTAATATAATATATTAAATATGGCCATAAAGTGTATAAAATTGGTGTTAAATATGGCCGTAAACTGTAAAATAAATGGATTTAAAATCGTAAATATTCGTGTTAAATATGGCTTTAAATATTAGAAATTAGTCTAGTATATATTACGCCTAAGAGCATTACCATCTTTTTCAATTAGCATTAAATGTGGCCTGAAAGTCATGTTAGCAGACGACTGGAAAAAATTTAAATACAAAAATACAAGGTACCGTATTGTTAGTTTTTTCCAGTATTCCATAAAAACAGAGAATAACGATAAAAAAATAAAGGAATATTGTGCATCTGCAGTAATCTAATATAGACCTACACTGTCTAGGTTCAGCGGTCCTACCACGGTGACGTCACAACGCTATTTGTTCCTTCAATCAATCTTTTGTCTAGGAATGAAACGATCTAGCCAATCCAAGTCGAATATGAAACGTTTGACATGCAAATCGAGGTTAGAATCTCTATTGTTTGTTATCGCAGGGGTGGAACTTTGTGAAATCAAGCAATCACTGACAGACAGCCGACTCGAAAAATAGAGTCACTCTTTTGTCTCTACAGAGAGACATTCAAATTGGAGCGTGTATACACGACCGGAAATCAAAACGGTAATGAACGGATCACGAGAAAGGATTGTCATCTGATTTCCTGCATTTTTATTATTCATTTATTGGATTTCCTTTCCGCTGTGTCAAAAATATTGGATTCCCCACGTCGACTTGTAACTTCCGGTCGCCATTGTTCCACGGAATGGTCCAATAATGGCCCGATTGCTAATGATTTCAAAACAGTATTGGACGATTACGTCGTAACTCTTTCACGCGGTGCGACCACGACCTTGTGCTCGGCTCGGCTAGTCGCCCATTGGCATTCGAAGTCTAAAGGTTCGACACCATTGGGTAACCATTCTTCTCCGACATGTGCTCCTAGTTTTAAGAATTTAAAAAGATTTATTAAGGAAATAAACGGTAGCCCAACATCGATTACAGTAAAAACAACTTCTTTATAACACGCTTTATTGTCAACTGTTTCGATAAAAGATATACGTGCTGCAGTTTGCATATGTACACGCATATGTATATACTATATATTACACGCAGGGTGTGTATAATTATATAAATAAACGTGCGTGCCTTTGTGTGAGGTGGATGCGTTAGTGTATGTAAAAGTGTGCATTCACACACACATACATACAGGGTATCTTTTTCAAATGGGCCACCATTGGTATCTTGTAAACTATAAATCTGACAGTAAACTTTAAATGGGGAACCTTTCCTTGTTTTTTGAGAAATTAAAAAGTATGTAGATAATTTATGAATTTCTTATGAAACGCCCTATATTTTATGATGATTTTGGACTATTTTAAGTCTTTTTGTTCTTGGTGTAGGCCTATTTAGCGTCTAGCCGTTTGAAAGTTAAAGGGGTATAAAGTTTTAAAAACACCCTATCTAAACGGAAGATATTTTTGTAATGAAACGTTTTGAACCAATGAAAACGCCCTTAACACTAATAAAGCATTGTTTAGACAAACAAATTACTTTTTAAAATCAACGGTTTTTGTAAATTTGTTAAAACCATAATGCGGAGGAATTATGTGACAGAACTACAGATTTGTCACACATGAAAAATGAAGTTGATTACAAATGTTCAAAATCAGCTGTTTATTCTCATTGTTGCAAATTGTTGTTTATCGAAAGCCCTCTGTTTTTTAGGCTACAAGTTCTCATTTTAAAGTACAGTTTTTAATGTTTTTATATTGGAAATTGGAGGCCAACTTTAAAATTTTATATGGAACACCCTTTATTTTACGATGATTTTGGATTTTACTGAATTCTGGATTCTGAATCAGCTGATATTTGCTTTCTTTAAACAACAATTTTTTTGTACGATTTTTAAAAATACTAATTTGTTTAAAACCCACATTCTTTCTAATCACCCCCTAATTCCAATTTGTTTGCAGTTTTTTGGCTCTACCAAAAACCATATTATCTGATACACTGATACATATTATTTTTACAGTTGTAGGCCTAAATCAGTCTGTAACCTACAATCTTAACATGTTTAGTAGGTTTAAAAGTTTTTTTTACATTAAACCCCAATGTAGTAAGTTTTAAAAAACCTCAACACATCCGGTTATTGAAGTTTATTTTCAATTGTTAAAAAAAAATATCATTGTTAAAAAATGTTTGTGCGTGTACTAAACTTAAGCTCTCACGATACCTGACGTTCCGTCTATATTTCTACGACGAACGAATACTGGAACGGGGACTGGTAAACGATATCAACAGGTGGTACGGCGATGGTGAGTTGACATCGGGAACGCTTGATTGATGTAAACAATTACATAGTGTCAACAAAACGCAGTCTGCTATTGAAATAATGTCACCTCTGATTGTTATATGATTGACTCGGGGTAGACTGTGACCCGATGTCCTCTTGGTAGTACCGCCCGACCGCCCGGCTGGATCCTATGATCGATGGCATTACTCCGTTCAATAACTCACTTCCGAATTATCTGTCCGCTATAAATTTTCCTATGAGTTGTGCTTTTAGAACGGGGTACACATGTTTTCCGACTGATAAATTGTTTCAACGACGGGCTCGATGGTCGACGAGCGAATTATTTAAAGCTTCCGTTGATTTGGTAACGAGGGTTCGTGTGTCGGCGCTGTTTTTGCAGTTGGATTCTTCAAAGAAAGGAAACTTTGCTTTTTCCTTCAATTACCGTGTGTTAAGGATTTGTAGTAGTTATTACATTTAACTTGCAATTATAAATAACACAATGAAAGAGCAACTCGAACAGTTTTTCCTACAAGTGTTCGTCACACGACGCATCAGTCGATAGCCGAGTTCGTTTCAAACCTTGTTCAGTGTGACTGTAGTAATTGTTGCAGCAACTTCTTTAAGCCGGGTATGTCAGCTGATAGCGGAGGCACATAGACATGATCCTTTATGAACTCCAACATTCAAAAACACCGTCAGAGATATTTTCCTATAAATAGGCTATAATGAAACTATACACTATACTGACTGCGGCGAATCAAATATGAACAATATAAAACGTAAAAGTATAAATAACTAACAACAAAACCAAAAGTTAATTAACTAGCGAACTTTCAGCCGTCTTGCTGAACTAATAGATATAAAAGTGTTATCAGATTTTTCAGACAGTAAGAAGTTCTACAAACTTGTACGGGCTTACAAACTGAAAACATAGGCCTACTTTGATTTGAGAGTTTGAGTTAGTTTAGTTCAGTTTTTTTTTGGAGGGGAGCAATTCTGTTATAAAGAAAAACGTAAGAATGACATAATGACAACGGGCGCCCTATGATATTTTATAGGAGGGGCTGTCGGTACGGGGATTAAGGTGTACCTCCTTCGGCAAACATTTTCCCTCCTTCGCCAGAAAACTTGTAAATTTTGGGAAGCCAATTTGGCTGTTTAGGTGAAATGCTAACCCACACAGCATCGAGTCTCTGCGTTTACACAGTCCATTGGCGGAAGCTTAGTATCTTGCTTCGTTTCAAAGATATGGGCAATCAAAGTTCTGGAGAATTATATTTTTATTAAAACATCAAAGTATTAATTTGTTAATATTAAGAATAAGTAGGTTATTGAATTTACTATTTTAAAAAAAACACGTTTTATCGATGTTTTTATAACTGGAATCAAAAACAATCAAATACTATCTAAAAATCTTACCAACATTTTAGTTAAATTTAAAAGAGATTATGTTAAACAAATATAACGTTTTCCACAACTTTGATTGTCCATTACTTTGAAATGAAGCAAGATACTAAGCTCTAGTTTGAGCCATTCTGTTTCTCTTTTAATAAGCTTAACAATGGTGTACTACATGGCCAACCTTGTAGTTAACCCCAAGCCCACAAAAATCATGGAGGGTCGGATATGTAAAAAAATTTGGCCCTTTATGCAACATAAAATATTTACAGTTTTGTTGTTCGGTAACAAAAATAACGAAGGGGGTTAAAAGGACTTTATGAACAGTATGTTTTTGTTTTAATTTGGCCGTTTTTGAGTTATCGAACTCCGTATATTTTAATGGCCGCTATCTTGAAACGGATGAACCCATCAGGTTGATTATTTCTTGGTACTAAGAAATTCGTATTAACAACTATACAAAATTTCGATCCATTACAATAAACCATTCTTGACGAGTTAGTGATCAACCGGGAGACAAATCATTCACAGATCCTTGTGTGCGGAATGTTTTTACTTCAAATTAGGCCTAACCCAGGGAACAATATTCTAAAGAGTCGGAACGCAGTTTGATGACACGCTGTATAGTAGTATAGTATTTCCATTTTCTCCTTTTTAGAATTTAAACCAGTTACCCTAGGCGACTTTGATACGAAGCACAGAAGTAAGGCGGGTTAAAACGAGCGCCTGCAATATTTGAATAAGTGTTGTTTGTGAGCCGATTATGTTCGAGTACGCTTCATTTTCATTTTATCCTTTCTCAAATATTTGTGGGATAGAGGTGTCCGCGTGTGTGCTTATATTGTAATTTACCACGCGTAGGCGCTCTCTCACTCTTGCCCGTTATCAGTATTAGGGAATGACAGCGACAGCGACAGCATTCCTCGTCGTTATCTAAAGTCTTTGTTCTCGTGCTCGAGTCCCTCTTCTACTAATTCTAATAAACTTATGATTAGACTTTTATTTACAAGCGCTATAAATATAGTAGGATCACATCGCGTTTCCTGGGATTTTATGAATCCGACTTCCTACACAAAAAGATATATTTATTGCGGTAATGTTTCTAATTTTAGAAACGCATTCCGAACAGAAATCGGAGTTTTACTACATCCACTCTTATAAAATTATAACGGCGACATTGTCGTTCCCCTGGACACGAACGTATTCCCGGTGAGAATTAGTGTTCAAGTGTTATTCTAAACCGTTAAGTATGTAAAAAAATATAAAAAGAATTCCGAAAAATATGCAAACATGTTTAATATCCACAATACTTATAGCACTTACAAAAATATTTAAAATACTGTAAAAAAATTATGGTAGGCCTACTTTAAATAAAACATTAAGTCAGTGATGATGAAGAAAGCATCAATGTGTATCAATGGGAGGGATGATGCTCTTTCTTTGATTCAATTATATCTAAGGGTTTGGGGTCGATCGCCGAAATTCTCAATCTGAGGGCTGCTCCAACATTCTTGATGGTTCCTTCTTACAAGTGTGATTTCTTCTTACACTCACGCAATTGTCTAGGCTGCCGGCCAGCTACACGTTGGGATTGACTCAATGCTATAATTTAATACCCTTATCCACTAGCTAGAAAAAAACATTCAAGTAGATTTTTCTATATACATGGTTTGTTAATCATAAGAAAAGTGTGTCTATTTAGTGCAAACGTCCTTATATATTATTTCTCAAAGGTGTTTTTGTCGCTGAGCGATATTTCCCTTAATTTTTCATCAAAATGAATTATTCAAGCATCTTTTTAAAGCTAACGTTCCCCGCTATTGGCGAAAAATTAACAAACAGCTTAAAATTCATGTTTTCGTTACAAAAATTGATCAAAAAAACTTTTATATTATACTTCTTAATGAAAGGCGCCATCTATTACAATTTGTTTAACTAAAATGACAGCTGTTAGTTGGATTGTTTACATTCTATATGCAAGTGTAATCTATCACGCAAATCAATCAAATTAAGTCAACGAAAGGCGTTGATACATTTTTATAAACTGTTATTTATAAACCAACTTAAATAAATAAACGTAATCAACTGAATTAAATCAACGTATTAAATCAGGTAAGTGTTGGCCTACTCCTAACTTGCGAAATATTCACACGGGTCAGTTTTATTTTGAATTTTTGTAGGCTAGTCGTGGACCCCCTAAAAGTAGGCTATGCTAAATTTTTAGCACGTTTTAGAATTTTTATATATTGCTCGAGATGTTCTCTTCAATAAAAACAGCTTCCTTACAGCCTTCTTACTCCATGCGCGGAAGACAAAAAAAGCAGGTGTATTTTAATAGCCTATAGGCTATTATCTCAGTAAAAAATGGATTTTATTTAAAATACTCATTCCTTGCTAAGTGATAGGTGTATGTTAAACACATATTCAGTCCGGTGTTAGTGTTAGTCTATTAACACGAACAATTCCCTCAGAATATAGCCTATAGGCCTAGTGGTAAATATTGAGAGGAAACAGAACGTGTTCACTGTTCCGTGTTTAAATTAAGTGTGTGCAATACCAGGACAAAAGAGTCCCTCACAGTCCTCTTCAATATAACTTATCTTTCATCGAACTTCGAAGATATTATTTTGTAATTCGCGGGAAATCGTTCCTGAACACCTATATTATACTTCGTAGGTGACAAAAATTGTAAATTATACATTTTTATTAAATATATCTGCTTATGAACAAGACGAAAACATGAAGTCACTTGATAGCAGTAAACATCGGCGCGAATTTTGTTACCAACTGTACTAAC
Organism: Philaenus spumarius; assembly: GCA_018207615.1. NCBI lineage: Eukaryota > Metazoa > Arthropoda > Insecta > Hemiptera > Aphrophoridae > Philaenus > Philaenus spumarius. The sequence continues at coordinate 249,991 of JAGFPH010001192.1, forward strand.
TATACATTGGAGCTTTCTGCGAATTTAAATGTCGTACACACATGGCGGAAACTGAAAATAAGACCGGCATTAGTAAAAACGAAAGTGTATACAAGCGATATTCCAGTCGCGCTCGAACGCTTTACCAGTGTAATATCATAGGCCAGCCTTCTCAAGGATATTAGCTGGATTCGATGATTTTACTCGATTGATATTGCACACCCTTAACGGGATCCATTTAACTGAACTTCGGCCACTATTCCTGTGATCAGCAACTTTACTTGATCGTAAAATTCAAGATTTAGATTTCAACATACCTTAATTTAAGTCAATAGCAGTTCTTGTTTCTGGAGTAATGGATACAAGTTTCGCTGCCGCAGGCAGCACCATTATATGTGCCATGCCGAATTATGTGTATATGTTTGTGATGTGTATGTGAACAACGGACTAGGGTTATTGTTATTGGCTGGCCTGATGACGCTGCCAGTGGCAGCGAAACATTTAGCCA
>JAGFPH010001192.1:258146-268694 GCA_018207615.1 Philaenus spumarius
AGGTACGTCCTGTTTAAAGTTTAAATTAGTTTTAGCTTTGATTTGTTACAAACTGCCCGCTGTCTTCAATCTGAAGGGGGAAGGGGGGGGGGGTGTTTATTCAGCCACTGAGAAAACATCATATACCCAGAGAATCTACTTTTTGCGAACAGACAACACTCCGACCTATGTTGCCAAGTCTACAGTATGTACGAGGGAGTCGTCAAAGTTTTGTGGAGTAGTTGTCGAAAGTCGTAATGAAACGCGTTGCACGTGTATTTTTCGAGATAGACATTCTGTGTTCCACCTCTGCATTTTAGTGTAGGCTATAGTGATTATACGTTTTTATTTATCAAGGGACGAATACTTGGCGGCAAAACTTTATAGATTTACGACAACGCAACGGTGGAACGTTGACGAACGTGAGCTATAACTTAAGCAAGGAGAGGATTTCGAAGCTCCGGCACGTTCCCAGCGAATATGTAATGTTTGTAAATCTTTTTCACAAAACTCGTAATATTTTTCTACTTTGAACAGTCCGGTTATTATTTTTTTACTTGTTTTACGTTCGTACTTAACCTCTATTTCACCTCAACATCCAAAATAGCTCAAAGTTTATCGACCGATTTTTAAGTAATTCATAACATTTATGTTATAATGCTTTGAGTTCTACTTTAACATAAGTTTTAATGTTGGTAATAGAATGTCATGTGTTGGCACATCAACTATTTTGTGTTCTATTTTATTTTAGGAACCGCTATTCTCTCTCTCTCTCGCTCTCTCGCAACTACAACTTATGAATCTTTATTAAATACATGCCTAAACTAGCTGTACCCGCCATGTACACTTGCAATAACGACCTAAAATAACTGGAAACAAAACTATCGACAACAACTACTATCGAAAGGTTTTTACATTTTTGACCCCTTAGATTAGATGCGTCGGAGAAAAATGTCAAAAATATGAAAGTTGTAGAGAATAAAATTTCCAATCGCCAAGGTGGTGTCATATTTTTTCCAGAAAAGCTACAGCTGATTAAAAAGTGGCGAACCAAAAGGTTGAAGCATAACGCACACTTTTTGTTATAACTCTTAAACCATGCGACCTACAGAATCGGCTCGATGACGGGCGTGCTGAACCCAAGGAATGTCTCAAATCGAATATAGGTGCTTCCAGTCTAAAGTAATAAGCAGAAACGTGCCCAAAAGAGGGCGAAATAGTCGTCTTTGGTCTCTATTGACGTCACAACTTTTGAACGAATGGAATTCTCCTAAACCTTCCCGAAGAAATGCTGCGTCTAATGGCTCAAACACCAGCTTTATATCCTACGTTCAGGTGATCTCAGTTGATACCGTCACAAACAGACAGACACGATTTTATTATGTGTATAGATATGACATGCGCTTTAGGAGAACAATGATTGTTCTACGTCATAATACTTTTAGTATAGATTGCTTGGACGTATATTGTACGTCGTAACACTTTTAGTATAGATTCCTTGGACATACTGTGTACGTCATTACACTTTTAGTATAGATTGCATGGGCTTACGGCGTACGTCATTACACTATTAGTATAAATTGCTTGAACTTACGATGTACGTTATAACAAATTTAGTATAGATTTCTTGGACGTATGGCGTACGTCATTACATTTTTAGTATAAATTGCTTGGACGTATATCGTACGTCGTAACACTTTTAGTATAGATTCCTTCGACATACGGTGTACGTCATTACACTTGTAGTGTAGATTCCTTGGACATTCGGCGTACATCATTACACTATTAGTATACATTGCTTGGACATACTGTGGTAGGCCCTACGACATAACAATTTTAGTATACATTTCTTGGACGTATGGCGTACGTCATAACACTGTTAGGAGCCTATACCCACGTATGGCCATCGACATTCTCAAATTTTGCTACGTTCCAGCAGATCGAACAAGACTTACTGTGCCGGACCTAAATCTTCTAATTCTTCAGTCGAGTGTTTCAATCAGAGTAGAACGGATCGGTTTTGTGTAACGTGTAACGCGCGTTAGCGACCTCTGGTGTTTGCTTTTGCCACCCTGCACCGCCACCACTTCCACATCCGAAGCAGATCAAAAACAAAGTGTGTTTTGTCGACTATTCAAAGTGTCTAACACAATTAATTTAATGATGACGACGCCATGATTGTTTTCGCATCGTTTAGAACATGACAAGTCGAGTGAACTGTTTATTTTGCGCCGAGGTCTGTTGATTTTTTTACTTCGGGTTTTCTTGCAAACAAATCCATACGGGGTTATCAAATAAAGTACGTTTTAAAGTTTGAAGAGAGTTCATGTATGAAATGTTTTATTTCGTTTGTTTAGGGGTAAAGTATAGGCTATACCGTTCAAGGAAGCGTGCGGGGCGTAGTGACGTAGAACAAGGGGCCACGACTTTTAGGTTTTAACCGAGGTATGAATATGTTAGAATTTAAATTTGATTAGAAACTAGGCAAGTTTTTTGACTAGTGATTCTGGAATAAGGGATATCTCCGAGAAAATGCTGGAACAATACATCTTTAAAGTGATTGAAATAGGCCCAATATGACACGAAGTTAATTTCCCTATGTAGCCTACATATTTGCTTTTTAATAACTACGGTATTATCTTGAAAGTAAAGACATTACTAATTCTAAATATATAGGTCTATACTACATTCCTTAAAAAAATCCTATCCTTTTTGTTGTAAATAGGAGGAAACGAACAAACATAATTTTGTAGCCAAATAATTGTAAAGCCTTACTCGCTGTTAGTTTTACACACTTGATTCAAAATTGTGCAAAGTTTACACAAACAGTTTGTTTTCCTCCTGTCGGCCGTTTTACGTATTTTCGACTAAAAAGATTTACTAGATAGAATAAAAGTTGAACAACGAATTTCACAACTAGTACGTTTATTTACTCGCGTTTCAGCGATGCACGATCTAAAATGATCGCGTTTCAACGCAAATGTCGCCATCTTCAGTGATGTACGAGCTATAAAAATCAAATATAACTACCCTAACAGTTCGTCACGAACCGTATTTATACAGTTTGTATTAGCATAACACACTGTTTGGTTAATTATAGGACGGTTGTTGTAGCACGTGCATCACTAAAGATGGCGTCATTGTCGTTGAAACTCGTTTTATTAAATAAACGTACCGGTTGTAAAATTCTTATTTCAAGTTATATTCTATCAAGTTTATCTTAAGCTCAATATTTATCAATATTTATTTGTAAAAAAAGATATAACTTCAGAACCAATAGATTTATCGGTACTATAATTTGCAAAAGGTTTCATACCGTAGGTTTTTCATTAATTATTTCCAAAATGGTCGAGTTAGCAGATAATCTCAAAAATATTACGTTTCTCAAAACACTTACGAGAGACAATTGTCAGCTTTTTTTTAATAAATATACAACTTTATTGCAGGCCTACTTTCATCGTACGCCAAAATTAATGAATCATAGCGACGATTTCTCGCATCAGTTGTAAAATGTTTTACTTTTTTAGCTCTGTCATGGTTTCGTTGATCGTTTTGGTCATCATCACATGAACACCTTTTTGCCGCTTGGAAATTGAACGTAGTTTCCCTTACTATATAGGCCTATAACAGTTCGAATTTAAAGCAATAATATCGCTTTAAAAGTAATTATAGGATTAGGCCTACTTCCATTAAGTTGAAAAGTAAGCATATTTTTTTAGTTTACAAAACAAATTTGGAAAAGTATCTTTTATAGAGCAAATTTTGTGATAAAATATTTCGATGACATAATGTAGCCTAGTGACAACATTGAAATACCATTTATAAATACATATTGCGAAAACTAAGACAAACCGCGACAGCGGTGATTGGTTCTTATTTTGAAACATCTCGGTCGTTGGATGTGTGAAACATAAAGCAGGCATCATACGAAATAATACGTGGGCGGTTCTAAGATGAATTTATTTAAACTTTAAGATGTCCACAAAGCGTGAAGATGTCTCGTGTAGATGAAACGCCCGTGGAATATCAAATACTGCAATTCGATCGCGATCACGCAACAGAACCGCCGACGGGAGTCGAGTGAATTTCCAAAATTAAGTTTGTATGTTTTAGAGTTTCGACCATTTGGAAAATTGGACTACTCACGAAAGCGATGAATAGCTGTCTCCGTGTACGAAATATGGCCTATTAGTAGAATTTGTTTGCACTCAGTCTCTAGCCATGGTTCACGATCAGCTTCTTACCTCTCAGCGGCCTCGGATTATGAACTGCTACGCTTCGCTCGCAGCGGACAAGCATCCCGGCCGTATAGGCCTCGGATAAGAAGCTACACTCACGTGGATTTGAACCGGCTACTTTTATGGTATTTTACGTTTTAATCGGATAACGGGCTATAAGTTCGTGTAAAAAACCAAATGTGCGGTATAATCTCCTATAGGCCTATATATTGTTTTATATAGGTCATAAAACGTGCTCCTGTTATTGGATTGTTTGGCTAACGAAATCGTCCGAGCGACTTGAGAAACCAACGTGAGTACCAAATTTGGACCAAATCGGACGTAAAATGCGGCCGTTAGAGTGCGAACACATAAATACATGGTCTAGGCCTATATATAGGCCTATATACTAGCTGGCCCGTTCCGGCTTTGCACGGATAGAACAATCAAACTTAAATGTATGTTAACAAAAAATATATTATATCAATACATATATATTACACTATGTATTTCTTATGGGGATTTTTAGTAACTTTGACCCAGCAAACCCCCCTAAAATTTCGAAATTTTTTAAACCCTTTCTTACCGAGCACCTAGGGTCCTAGAGGCTGCATAAAAAATTTCATTCCAATCCGTTCGGTGGTTTTGGAGAAATCATGATATAGTAAATTTGAACCACCCAAACCCCCTCTAAAATTTAAAATATTTTGAAAACCTTTCTTAGAGAGCACCTGTGGCCCTAGAGGAAGCTACATACTAAATTTAATTCAAATCCGTTCGGTGGTTTTTTTAGTAACTTTGACAACCCCAAACCTCCCCTCAAATTTCGAATTTTTTGAAAACCTTTCTTAGCGAACACCTAGGGTCCTAGAGGAACCTACATACTAAATTTCATTCCAATCCGTTTGGTGTTTTTTTTTAGCAGCTTTGATCCCCCAAACCCACTAAAATGTTGAATTTTTTGAAAACCTTTCTTATCAGCACCTACGGCTCTAGAGGAAGCTACACACCAAATTTCATTCCAATCCGTTCAGTAGTTTTAGAGAAATCGTGATTTAGTAACTTTGACCCCCCCCCCCCAAAGCCCACTAACATTTCTAATTTTTTGAAACCCTTTCTTACTGAGCACCTATGGTCCTAGAGGAAGCTACATACCAAGTTTCATTTCAATCCGCTCAGTAGTTTTAGAGAAATCGTGATTTAGTAACTTCAACCCCTCCAAACAACCCCTAAAATTTCGAATTTTTTGAAAACCTTTCTTAGTGAGCACCTATGGTCCTAGAGGAAGCTACATGCCAAATTTTGTTCCAATCCGTTCAGTAGTTTTTGAGAAATCGTGATCAGTGAGTCAGTGGATTTGGCTTTTAGGGTATATATAATATGTTTACTAGGGGAAACCACTGCGAGCTCCGCACGCCAACCCCATTGGAACCTTCTATATACATAATCGTGTTATGTTTTATTTATAATAAAGGTGTAGGATTAATAATAACCCCGAAGCTAAGATGGTAAATAATGTTAAATGTTCGAATAAAATTATTTCGTACATTTTATAACAGCAGTTATAATAAAGGTTAAAAGAACCAGCAAGGCTCAGGTCTACACTTTAATAAAAACCTAACATAAAAGTTAGAAATACAAATAATTGCTTCAAAGTTTGTAATCAGCTGTTAATGGAAATATTAAAGTAAACGGCTGTTTTACCTGTTATTTTATTCAATTGGTTGCTATGGTATTGAATGTCCAAATATTTTCAAGACATATGTGTTGGTTCATCAGTCTAATCCTAGCCTAAGATTTTTTTACGACTAATTTTTGAAATAAAAAATGTTATCAAAATGAATTAGCCTATAGCCTATGTTACTCGGTGATAGTGTAGCTTTTATTGAAAAAAAAATGTTTCAATTGTTTCAGTAGTTCCAGAGATTACCCCCTACATAGGCCTACAAACAAATTTTACTTCATTATAATAATATTTAATGGCACCCAAAACGTGTTCTGGTCACCATGATCGGTGCTCATTGACCACCCCTACCTTAGGACTCTTAAAAGTCACTGTAATAGCTTATATTTCCTATAAAATTTGCTAATAGTCTTATAGGATTGCATAGACAGGTAAGGGTAAATAATACGGTAGGCCTACCCATGCATTAAAACACGTTTATTTAATATTACTTTTAAAGGCGATTTCCGATTATGATTCACAACTAGACACAAAAGGTTAGTCTTTATTTGACAAAAAACAGTTCCACCGCCTACAGTACCTACATTGATCATACAGTGGGAAAGAGTAGTTATTTTCAAAACTAGATTGTTCATTTGTGCCTCATTTACCGATCTACCTTAAGCATCCCCTAGCCTACTGTTTCATCGCACTTCCACTATTAGGCTAAAGTTCGGTTTGAAAAATTACTTTTATACAAGTTTAGAATAATCAAAACACGGTCTACCATGCGAGGGTTCTGTTTAGGCTACGCAAACAAAACGAAATAGTAGAAACAAAAATAAGTCGAAGAAAAGAAAGAATATGTGGAAAGAGGAGAGACGGAGAGACACCGAGAAGGAGCGGAGATGAACGATTGGTACAAAATGAAAGGCTGCGCAAAGAATAAATATTAGAAATCGAAACATTATACGGCGGTGGTTGTCGAGTAGAGGTAGAGGGGGAAATGGGAGGTAGGCGGAGAAGTCGAGGTAGAAGTCGAAACTATTGTCGATTCTATCCAATGATAATCATTGTAAACTTCTGTATTACTTTTAATAAATACAATGATACGATCGAGAGCGAGAGGTGGGATCGGGGATGGAAAGGTTTGTGTAGGGATTTCGATACGAAAGTCGGAAAACAGGTCGATACAGAAAACATTTTACGAAGTTTAATTATACGGTCGGAATATGTTTCCGATTCAAACTGTCTGGCTCAGCTTATAACAGGTAGCCTATAAATACTATATATTCGCGCGTTGACCGTTGACAGACAAGAATAAGACAATTTCAAAGTCTTGTGCAATGTGCAATTCGTGGTGTTTCCAAAACCGATCACCGTGAAAGTAAATATGATATTTTTACACTGGTAATTAGTAGGCCTACAAGTTTTCAAATGTGTTTATACTAGCTGTACACACGACATTGTTCAGGTGCGATAACAGATCCCGGTTGATTATTTATTAACTATGCGGTTCGGATACGGTCAACGATGTTAGCAAATTTAAGAACAAATAACACGTCTCAACAAATTTACGGCCTAACTATCAACAAAACCATCATTTAAAAAACTATCAACAAAAAACTATCAAACGTTTTTGCATTTTTGACCCCTTAGATCTGGCGTTCAACCTGGGGGGCGTAGAAGAATTTCAATTGAGACGTGAGTGTATTAAAACAATAAAAGAGTAAAATATCACAATTTAATTTTGTGCCAGCCCTCTCATTAATATTGTGAAAATGACTGGTAGGCCTACTACGTGCAAACCTAACCTAGTTTACCTAAAATAAATTTGTATTTAGTTCTTTGATTTCATATGTTCTAATAATAATACATTCAAAATAAAATTATGTACAGTAATATTAAATTTCGTGTGTGAAATTATCTATATTTTCCTTTAATAACTAGCTTCAGTTTCAAATTCCAATTGTACTACTTGTATTAACCGCATATGGTGGTTGTATGGGGGGGGGGGGGGCAAAACAGGTTTTAAAAAGGGGGGGTAGACCCTAAAGGGTTGAAACCCACTGCCTTAGATCGCGTCGGATAAAACAATGTCAAATATGAAAGTTGTGGAGAATTAAATTTCCACCGGAAAATTGGTCTCAAAAACGTACAGTAAACTGTTTAAAAGTCTGTGAATCAAAAACGTTAAAAAAACGCACATTTTTTGTGTAACAACTCCATAACTATGCGACCTACAGAATCGGTTGGGCTGTCGTTTGAAAGAACTCGGCGAGCCGAACCCAATGTCTCCAATTGAATATAGGTGCTGCCAGTCTAAAGTTACAGGAAGAAACGCGCCCAAAAGATGGCGGAATAGTCATCTTTGGCCACTAATAACGTCATAACTTTTGAACGAACGGACTTTTGCGAATGTCGATTTCTCCTAAACCTTCCCGAAGAAATGCTGCGTCTAATGACTCAAACGCCAGCTTTATACGTTCAACCGTTCTCAATCGACGACACAGACAGACAACTTAGGTTGCCAGCACTAACCTACTTGTCTTCTGTAAAGATATTAGCAGAGAGTCGTGTTGTAAACGGAACCCTTATATTATGTAGGTCGATCTGGAGATTGGCTTGTAGTTATAAACAATGTTAACCCACAAATATTCCAATAATCAGAACTAGAACATATTTTAATATGCATTTGAGGGTGCAACAGTTTGCTTATTCACGGAAATTTATAGATGGCTTAAAAAGTTTTGTTTGAAATGATAAAAATTGTGTTTTCCTTTCGTGGTAGCTGTAAAATACTGTGTTCGGGAGCCGTCGCCGTCTTTCGCCGAGAGAGGTAGAGAACAAGGCGGACGAGGTGTAGCCTAGGCTATATGCCTTACAGTATTATGCTTTCTCTATTTGCCTATATCGCGGTGGAGCCGGTCTAAAGCGCGATAGAGCTAACAAACTTTTGTGACATAAAAGAGTGACGGTTTCGTGTAATCGTGCACAGGCGGTGATGACTGCCGTTAATAGTAACTTTTTCGGACGATAAACTACGTTTATCGGCGAAGACGATCCGCCTCGGTATTGCAATACAGGCTACCTACAAAACAGTCCACCGGTAAGAACTTGTTATCCCTTAGCATAATGAATCTTTTGTCGTGTTAAAAGGGTGCATATACTTAACGTTGTTCCCGCGGTATCACTCGACCGGACTCTGGCCTTCCCGGTGGGAACAAAGAACGCAGAGGATCTCCAAGATTTGACACCGATACAAAAGATTAATTACGTAACTCGCTTTGGCAAAGTTGACCGTATGAATGCGTGAGATTACCGATGAAATGACCGAGGATTTCGTTTTGGAACTGCGCCTGTTTGTCTACGAAACAATCAATGAAGAGGAGATTTGAATGGAAGCGGTATTTTTAACCCTTAACAACTATAAACCGGCGCATATTTTTTAAATTTAAGCGCACTTCTCTCGTTAGGAACAAGCTGCTGATCTATCTAATCTCTATTTGGCATTAAACGGGCCAGAACACGGTCGACTTTTCTTCTTTTAGCTATCGGTGTACTTTTAGGAAGCTTTTGGGGTCAAAATAGACCCCGCGATAGTAGTTGCGTTTAATTTTTTCTTTCAGATGATTTCGTTAGTTTTACTTTAAACGGCTGTTTTTGTGCATTTTTCCAAGAGGAAATGATAAAATGTCAACAGGTAAGTTATAATTGCATAAAACACGTTAGCAAGAACCATAGCCAGCTCACTGTGATGTGCGATGCGTGATGTGCAGGGGCATTTTAGTTATGTTTTCATTTGTGTTCAAATTAAGTTTTGAAATGAAAACTTAAGTTACAAAATCGTTGGCTAACAATGAAGTTAATGTGTGTGAAAAATGTATTTTCCTTAAAAAATTGTATAAGTCAAAAGAAACGGTTGTAACCTTTTTTGTGCTTTTAAATGTTATCTTTTAACTTTAGATCTAAAACATAATTTGGGGTCGAAATTGATCCCACGATAGAGTAGCTCTAGTGAAAATAAGGATAGTGGTTGAAGGTTAGGTAAAATGAATAGGTTCACTCGCCAATAGCGTTGGATAAAAAGTTTAAACATTTCAGAACGAGAGACGTCGAACATAAGGGGCCATACTTTCTCGACAGTTTTTACCATTTCCTTTTTTAACGAAGGACCATAATCCGAGGCCGCAAGGTCCAGGTGCAAAGTCGAGGAGTAAACTTGCAGAGAACAGTCCATAAAACGAGACTGCAAGGTCGAGGTGCAAACTTGCAAAGAGCAGTCCATAAACCGAGACCGCAAGGTCGAGGTGCAAACTTGCAAAGAACAGTCCATAAACCGAGGCCGCAAGGTCGAGGTGCAAACTTGCAAAGAACAGTTCATAAACCGAGGCCGCAAGGTCGAGGTGCAAACTTGCAAAGAGCAGTCCATAAACCGAGACCGCAAGGTCGAGGTTCAAAAATTGCAAAGAGCAGTCCATAAACCGAGACCGCAAGCTCGAGGTGCAAACTTGCAAAGAGAAGTCCATAAACCGAGACTGCAAGCTCGAGGTGCAAACTTGCAAAGAGCAGTCCATAAACCGAGGGCGCAAGCTCGAGGTGCAAACTTGCAAAGAGCAGTCCATAAACCGAGGCCGCAAGCTCGAGGTGCAAACTTGCAAAGAACAGTCCATAAACCGAGACCGCAAG
>JAGFPH010001192.1:278981-291435 GCA_018207615.1 Philaenus spumarius
AGATTTGCTAAAACACGTGAACAACGATCATCGCCAGCGCTCGGACTGCAACAAAAATGTAAACAAAAGGAACTACAGTAAGCCGGAAACGATCGATAGATTATTAAGACTTAGGCTACTACTTACTGTAGGCCTAAATAAAGTACGGTCTTAAAACACGCAATATTGTAGATTATATTGCTTAGGAATACACAACTATATGTTTCTGTGATAACACTGTATTTATGATATTTGAAGTTTCCATTAGTTTAGGTAGGTGAGTCAAAGAGGGGGGGGAGGGGGTATGACGTGTGATGCGCTTTTAGCAGCGGGGAAGCGAACAGACATACACAATCCTCAGTCCTCCACCATCCTCCTTACAATACTCGACTCTAAGCCGTGGCTTTCTATACAAACAATTATTTAAGTTCGCCTAGAAACGAAAGCAAAAAGCCGCCGCGAGTGAAAACAGACGAACGATTCTTAGCCCTAATTCTATTAGGAAACATACACGGGAAGGAAGAAGAAGGGGGGAAAAGAGAAAGAGGAGACGGGACAGCACCTTATGGGGAGACGAACCCGCTCATGCGAACGCAGAATTAATGAAACAATCCCTCCTTAATTCCTGTAGGAGCTTCGTTTAAAATAGGACAATCGGGCTAACATTGACTGTCGGTTTGCGACATCCATTCCATTAATTTGCAAATTGAAATATGAAACGCGTCAACTGGGGAGTGAAAAAGTTTCGGGAGAGTCTACAATTTGCTTTTTGGGTTCGTATCGGAATCGTCGAAGTTGTCGAAGCGGAAATCTTGTTAAAATTAACCGAAACGAGTTTTTGTACAAAACGATAATTAGAGAAAAGAATTTATCGAGTCGATTCTGTCGGTCGCATACTTCAGGTGATATAACACAAAACTGTCCGTTTTTTTCTCAAACGTTTTGGTTTACCGACTTTTTAAACAGCTGTAGCTTTTCGGCGGTAGGTTTTGATAGTTGATAAGTTCGACAGTTTTGCTTTAAGGTATTTTCGGCCCTTATTGCACGTGGACAAAGTCGCGGGTACAGCTAGTATATATTAAAAAAATGGATATACAAAAAAAAAAATTAATTGTAAATTTTCCAAAATTTTTTTTACCCTAACCATTTTAGTCGGTCGAGCGTACGGGAGGGTAGACTCTATCGAACCACTCGAGTACGCAAAAAGTTTTTTCGTTTTCACATCGTGTTTAGTAAAACAAATTCCAAATAAAATGTCATCACATTACTATTTTAAGGTTTGCGTTCTCACTACGAAATCCTAAAAATCTAATAACATTGTTAACGTTAACGGTTACAATAATAAACAATGGAATTCTCCTTAATAAAAAGGCTGTTTCGTAGAGAATGTTTTATCCTTTTATAATCAATACCAAAACCAATAAATTGCGACGAATAACAGAAACCCGTCTCACCAAGAAATAGTGATCGAACGAGTGCAGATAAGATAGGCTTATCAGCACTCGGCCTAACGCAATAGAAATGTTCCACCCACTGACGGTCGAGTCCTGCATTATTCAAAAGTGCATCTAATTACAACAATAAGTGTTCAGTGGTCAGTGCTCGGTCAATATTTGTTAGCCTTCTCTACTCTGAAACGAAGCCGGACACTCGCCCCAAGGTCACTCTACCTTCCAAGGCAATAATCAATTTTAAACGCTTGCAATACAAACTTTATGATTGAGTGTGTAAATCTTAGCGAACGGAAGCTACGGGCTATAGGTAATAACTAAACAATGTAGGCCTAAAGGAAAACTTTATTCCGCGTGCTTTCGTATTACCGTACTGTCGTAGATTTTATTTACAACTTTGCAGCTGTAATTCAATTTAGTTTCAAGTCACTTGCAGTGTAATTTGATTTGTATCGGTTCGACCACGAATTCTTATCACTAATTTATCAGGAAATAAATTTGATTGTGCGTTGGAACGTGCGTTGATTTCAGAGTCGGTGTGTATAAAATGGGAGGAGAAGAAAGATTTGGATTAGCTTCGATTAGTAAATAATTGAGGGTACGTTCACACAAGCGAAATATAAATCAGGCGTTATGTGACTAAAGCCGTCACGGTTAAAAAAGTGTATTTGAAAAAAAGGCTACGGAACACGTGATTGTTTTGCGACTCATTGACCCCGTTACAGCCCCCTCCCCAAGGTCGACAGTGCATTTTCTTACAATTTCCGCCTCCCGCAATGTAAACGAGGTAAAGATATTCTTAGTTAGAAAAGTAAAGACGGTAAAAGGAGGGATTATAAATTGTTTATTTTCGCCGAGAATACGTCTGTTTAAACGTACCCGTCGGTCAGAGTTTTGTAGTTTTTCTTAGCGCGCGGGGAGACGGCAGGGAAAGAGGAGGGAGTCGGTAGGTCATATCGATGCAGACAAGTGAGAAGTGAGAGGGCTAGCAAGGAATTCGACAGAGACGGAGGATATGCAAAAGAGAAAATCAAAGCCATATATAATGTTTCATCTCATGGTATTGTGTACACGAGATATTATTGATTACCACCCAACCCTAAACCCCCCTTCTCATCAGCCCTCATTTTCTAAGGCTCAATACCCCCTTCCATTTTCCTTCAACCCTTTCATCATATCACCCCCTTCCTTCTCCGATACACACACACACATACACACTTATACTTCCATCTCGCTCAGACCAGATCCATATTTTAGAGATGGTTCGGAAATTCATCGGGAAGAGAAATGAATGGGTTTTGTGGGTTCGCGATGTGGAAGTAGAAGTAGGCTCACCGCTCGCTGTATAGATATACCCTGTCTTCGATTCCACCCGTACAAAGTCAATTGGAATATTCAAATGAGTTTATCTATTTCCCCTTTCCCTCGACTCAGACTGAATTACATTAGACAATGTATTTTATTATGTATCTCGCTTTACACATCGGTTTTGTTTTCGACTTGCGCTTCATTTACCCGACTCTTGTTTGCTCTATATCGCGCGCTAAATTGGTCGCATCGGAATTATATTGGCAGAATCTAGCTCAACCAAAGACAAAAAACTTCAGGTTTCAGCTTGCGCTTCATTTACCCGACTCTATAACGCTAAATTGGTCGCATAAAAATTATATTGACAGAATATTGAGAATAGCTTAGCAATGAGAAAAACCCAAGACACTCTAGAAAAATAGAGAGTTCGTATATTGAGTTAGTATTCTTGTTTTAATTACTGTTACGGCATGCGTAAAAACGAAACAACACAAATTTAACGGAGCAAGTTGTGTTTATAAATACTTCAACCGTATTCAGATACGTTAAAAATATCTTGCCAGAAAGTCCGTCAAAGTTTTTGATTGGAATTTGTAGTCCTACACTTTTGACAGAATGAGGCCGATTTTAACAGCATCTGTTACAGATGTAGATAAAGGCAGTTTAATCATTTAGGCAAATATATTATCGATTAAAGTTAACCCGAAGGCTCTAAACGTTAGGAAAAACAATAACCTTAACCACGGCGAAATAACGCCTAAGAGGCGTTAATGCAAGAAACCTAAAAGTTCTCGTGTCAGAGTTTGACAATAAATTAATATTAAGATTTCATTATAACATCCGATAGCGATTAAAAACATTTTAAAACAGACCTGCGATATAGCGGCTACTCCAAGTACTCAGTTAAGTTGACCGTTTACTGTGAAAAGAACAAAATACTAAACTAATTGTTAGGCGATAGATGCAATTTTAAGGCATAAAGCGAAAGGGTAGGCTATATGTAAATATTGAAGCTTGTTTTTGTCCCGTAGTAATTAGATATTATAAATAAATAAACGTCTTACAGGCGCGTAGGCCTAGCATCGCTAGCAACATCGTGTTTATATTGTTTACATCGATGAAAAGTTTCGAAGGCAACCTTCAACCTTCCTACACTAAGCTAAACGATAAACTTGATTTCTGAATCGGGTCTAGTCGTGTTAGTTCGGTAAGTAGCTTCGGGCTACAGGCCGCTTCTTGTAATCATAGGCCTATGCAATGTTTAGGTAATGCTTTCCGTTGTCTCTAGTTGCTCTTTCAAGTGTCAAAGTGTCGAGAGGGGGGGCCGCGGAAGAAGAGGGGGGCGCATTACGGGAAGGTCACTATTTCCAACTCGAACTGATTGGCGCCATCTTTGTCCTGATCGTGGAAAGTGGAGAAGGGGAAGCGGGGATGGGTTTTTATTTCGGAGAAATTGCAAATTAATTCGAGTAAATAAATACGTAGGCACATGCGTTGGCAGTGCTCGAGTCAAGGTTGAGGAATAGAGGGGGGACGTAGCGATATGTACGAGTATTTCAAGATGTGGACACAATTAGAGTTGTATATAACAATGGGTAATAATAATTCAAAAAACATATTAAACAACTTCTGACCCAGAGAAAGATAAACGGCTCTTCACATATGCCTTAAATATATTTATTATAAACCTTAACGGCATTAGGCCCTACTCTGTGATTTCGACTGTTATTAGATTAAATAATTAAAATAATACTAAACAATTTTATTCGTATGGTTTACGAGATGGTCAATTTTATTTTCCATATCTAATTATTTTGGTTTTATTTGAGAAAACAAATTTACGGTTTAAGCTTATCTAGAAACATCTAGGTATATCCTGCCTAACCCGATATGAACAGTTGTTGGGTAATATCAAAGTAAATAACTAGACTATGCCTTAAATAGTTATCAAAAGGAAAATATTCACCATAACTACATGAAATTAAGTATGATAAAGAGAAACTGTTAAACGAATAACATGAAAACACTCGAAGAAACTAAAGGCCTACACTCAACGGAGGATATTTAAAACTATATCTATACTGCGGTGAATAAACACATTTGTTCAAGATAAAAATCATAGAAGAAAGTAATAGAATACATAAATTATAAAGAGCATACTAACGTTGAAAGGCTAGACTATAAAGTTTGATAAACAATAAGCAAACAATGGACTTAAACATTATCAATCCGAATGTACATTATCGATGATAAATAAAATATCTAATCTAATAAAAATCGATATCATAGACAATAAAATTAGTCTAAGAGTATAGATGTCGGAGTATACTAAAAAAAATAATATCGATTGTAATTTAAATGAAAATATATTAATGATTGCAGACAAAATATCTAGCCTGATAAAAATCAATATCATAGACAACAAAATGAATCAACGAGAATTCATGTCGGAGATTGTTAGTAAACATAAATAATATTGATTGTAATTTAAATAGAAATATATTAACGATTGCAGACAAAATATCTAGCCTGATAAAAATCAATATCATAGACAACAAAATGAATCAACGAGAATTCATGTCGGAGATTGTTAGTAAACAAAAATAATATTGATTGTAATAAACGAAAATATATTAACGATGACAGACAAAATATTTAGTCTGATAAAAAACAATATCACAGACAACAAAATTAATCAATGAGTCGGAGATTGTTAGTAAACAAAAATATTTTCGATTGTAATAAATGAAAATATATTAACGATGACAGACAACATATATCTAGTCTGATGAAAAACAATATTACATGCAATCAAAGTAAACAAACAGTGAGAATATATAATTATAAATTGCTAGTAAACAACACTATCTAAAAATATATACATATATTGTATATGAATGTAAAAATATAGGTTAGAACATTATTAAAATATACTCTTAGCGTCAAAAGAAACAATATGGAGAAGTATAAAGAGAAACTGTAGAAAGAAACAGTAATTAACTATAAATATCTGGGATAGTCTTATTGCGAATGGTAGATAGTTAATTTGTCAGGATGTATGTCCGTGAAGATTCGTGAACTAACCCGGTTGTCTCAATTCTGTAGGCGACAGAGAGAGAGAGAGAGAGAGAGAGAGAGAGAGAGAGAGAGAGAGAGAGGGATAGAGATAGAGAGAGGGATGTGGGTTCACGATAGTTATTTCGAATTTAGAGGAGAGATTAAGAACAGGTGTTTCCTAAATAGATCACACATCACACACACAAACACACACAAGAGCAAATACGTAGTGGCTCATTTTAATAGCTATAGAGTCAATAGCAAACCGCTGAGAAGTTGGGAGAGTTTTCGCGGAGTTTAAATATCGCGACCCCCCCCCCCCCCCCCCCGGCAAAAGGAAAGAGATTGTGGTGCAATTAACTAGTGAGGTAATACAGGCTGCATTACAATAGTGAAAATGTTTAATTACTAATTAATTTTTAATTCGATCTGTTAGTCGGTTCAGTTGTGGTTTGATTTATAGGTAATGTCATTGTGCTTTCATATTGAGAAAGCTAAATTCCCCCGTGTATCGGGAAGTTCCCTAACAACTTTGCAAGAAACTATGGATAAACATATGCGATAAAACGTTTCTTTTTCCGATTAAAAAAATATATCGATACCATATTTTGTAGAACGTAAGACTGATGGCTGTTAAACAATACTATTACCGATATTACACATTTCGATTTTACTATTTGAAGCTATTAATTCAATATCAATTACAGGGAAACTTTCCATTTTACAAATTTTCTAATGCCAGCCAATTTGAAACCGGTCGAACGGCTAAACAATTTGGTCGAAAACTGCAAATTAATGTTACAAATGTTCTGAAGATTTTGTTATAAAAAAAATGGCCGACAATCGGAAAAGGGAGAATATTAAAACATAAATTTTTCAGTTATGTTGTTTAGTTTCTCTATTCGCCTAGGTACACCCTGTTCGAGGAAAGAGCATATAAAATCCAAATTCCATTTACCCAAAACAATTAATTGACAAGAAATTAATTGGAATATTTTAAAATTCAAGGTCTGTAACCGAAAATTCAAACTACTAAGTGGAACACTCATACGTTCTGAAATCTGATGAAAGCGTGGTTGTTTAGCTTGAATGATGAAGAGCATTTAATGAGCATTTCAAAGTAATATTTGTATATTTTTTATTGATTAGGGGATACAAATTTTTGTCAAATGAAGAGAATTAGTTAATTATAAAAAATTTTTGGTTATTGGATTATAAATATATCTTTGTAAGTGAAAGGGTGTGTGTGTGTGTGTGTGTGTGTGTGTTTGAGGATCTAGAAATGCAAAAATGCTAAATGACAGCTATATTCTTTATACGCAATAAATAGCCTATATGCCCATTGTGTGAAAATCTTAAAGTTTTACAAGAATGTCACAATTTTCCCAAACTTTTTACGATGTCTTTTCCTTTCTATTGTTTTAGAGTTGTAATCTCATCACATGAATAGCTTTTGAGGGTTTCGATTGGTAGTTAGGGTATGGAGGTGTTTTTCATTTTATTTGTAATTTATATATAAAGGACAATGTATTTATCATTTTAATTATTATATTATTTACAATTTAATTTACTATTGCTTGGAGATACTTATGGTTTTTTTTTAGAAATAGCTTATAAATACGAAATATGATGATGTTTATTTCTGTAAAGTACCAACTGAAAAAAACTTGATTTTATTTGACCTACTTAATGCGTTTAAATAATTTCGACTGTGTTATGCAAAAACATAAAAAATGAAAAATTAAAGAAAGTTGTAGTGTAGAGCTTTAATTGCTTACGTAAGTTATCTAAACAAAGTAAACGTAATAATAATTAATTAAAGACAAACAACGAAAGAGTTTGTGTTCAGTGCTGCCATCTTACGGCGTAAGTTTAAAACACCAATAACGGGCAATGTACTCCTGACGGGTCGCACTCCTGGCGAGCGAGAGAGGCCTATTTGCAACTTGCGCTGACAATTAAAACAAAGTGAAACTAATTTCAACAAAAATTGAACACCGCTATACACGCCGTATTATGGTCGCTTTACGGTGTAGGCCTAGTACATCGTTAGTATTCCATCGTCTATTTAATATTTTATTATTTAGTTTGCCCCTGTCTGCTCAGGACGAACCAAGGCGACGAGTGTATACTAAAATATTTTCTAAAATTATTTCACCCGGAGTTGTACAGGCGGTTGGAGTATATTATAATAGTAGACCAACATTAAACAAATGCTATTAACATCCAACATTTTGTCAGAGTCCTACTCCGTGAATGAGTTCAGCAATCGTTAGTGGACATTTAGAAAATTATTATTTCAACAGTAGGTTATAATTACGTTCCAGGTTTCCCATTTATATGTAATTTTAACAAGTTATTTTATGTTACTATGTTAATTTATGTTATTTTTACAAGTTATTTTACGCCATTATGTTATTTTACGCTATTATGTTATTTTAACAAGTTATTTTATGTTATTTTATTAAATTTGAGTTTATTATTGTGGCTTCTTAATAAAACATTGTTTAAAAAATTTATTTTGTGACATTTTAGTTCTTCTGTTTTTTTTTAAATATTCAGGCCCTACTAACAGCCTATTGTGCAAGTTTTTGTACATAACCTGTCAACGGATGCAAATTAAATTATAAGTTGTTCACGATAATTTTTTATGTTCGTAACCGTCAACATAACTAGTGCTACTTTTTTTTACAAATCTCTTTAATTTATGCCAGTTGGATAAAGACGGGGAAGCAAACTCAACGAGCGCTTTTAACCACTGCGTTACTCTACTCCATTTAAAAAAAATAGATTTTAGGTACGTTACCGTTATAACGTCCGCAGAAAGAACTTACTGAGTACTATTTTCAGGTTTTTAAGAATATTTAGAAAAGTTACCATGATAATGAATACGTAAAATGCAGGAGCTACGAGGCTGTGACACACTGGCAGACAAACGGTCCCGTTACACCGAGCACCGTACAAATTACAATATAATTTTAAAATTATTCTAACGGAGGATAGGCCTAGAACAGATACGAAGTGTAATCGGACGTTTCTTGATAGCCTAATGTAGGCTTCGCAGGGTGATGTTTAAAATAGGCTTTTTCAGAGAGGCCTAACCGTCTCGTGGGTGCGTGTGTTATTTTAAAATTAATGAGTTCCATTATTTACTATCGGTTTAAAAACACTATCTTTTGAAGTTAAAAAAAAAAAAAACAGCAATCACTACTTGAAGATGGAGGATGGGGTATTATTTAGTTAGCAAATACTTAATAAACATTTTCACTGCTGTAACTAGTTAAGATAATATTACATAACATTTATTTTAGGCTTAGCGGACGGTAGAACAAGCCAAATTAACCTCGCCTCAGAGGTTAGGCATCCCGGTCGTCTAATATAATTATTGTTATTATTCCTAACATTTGTCCACAGCGATCGCAGTTTACTGGTGTTTTTCTTGGCAAGATCTTACGTTCGACGTTTAATGATCCTTTACAATCGGTTCGAGTTTTATGCGCGAACTTAAATCTCCGCCAACCGATTCGTGTTTATCGGCCGGAGGGTGGCAGCGTGGCTGCAGTACGTACGAACCGATGCCAAAATTAAATCATCAAAGAAATCTCTAACAACTCGCGTAAAACCTGATTATGCATTTTTCTCGTGCTTGTTCTTCGGGCGGATTATATATTGTAATCTGTTGGAATTATTTTTACTTTTGGTGCGCGTCCAGAATTGAAAAACGTACGTACCGTCGTGGTTTTCGGCTGTCGAATGGGCACCGTTCGGAGCGCGGTTTTACGAATTCGATGTACAGTAGCCTCGATCTTGGAGTGTGTTTGACTTGGCAACACTTCTCAGTTGTAGTTAAAGGTTATGCTAGGGGAGTTCTCCGGGCGTGCGATACAGTCTCCACGTTTCAAGGTTTCCACGCGGTATAAAATAAGGCGAGAGAAACCGTGAAAATAGAAAGACCGAATATTCAGCAGGTCCGGACCTAGAATACAGGGATGGACCGACTCTCTACCTCCGTCGAGGGTCAAGGTAATGGCGTCGTTAAAACCGATCTCACGTTTTAAAACCGAGTCATAAACATTCTTAATACTTTATTCGATATTTTAGAACCGAAAGGAATTGTTGTAACAAAAGCGTCATTTCGTCGGTATCGGTAGAACGTCCCTTGTGTAAAGCCGTTCACGGGCCCTCATCGGCACAAAGAGTAATATAGAAATTTCACCCGAGTTAAGAAATTTGTATCCTATTCGCGAATAAACCTTTAATCCTTTATGAAACCTCCGTCCAAAGTGTATTTTGAAAGAAAAGAAAAACTGATCACAAATCATACTCGGGAGCTGAATTACAACTTGATGGAAAACAATTTTCTAAACCTTTCTTGTTATTTACCAATAAGTTTTGACGTGACTCAAGATAGCGGTAAAAAAACGAAAGTGAATTAAAACCACTAGGCCCTAACCTAACCTAATGGCTGAAATATGTTTTTCAATATTTAAACCACCTCGTAAAGGAGTTTAAAATAAAATGACGCACAATATGGGGGAGGGGGGGGGGGAAGTACAAAGGTTTGCGAGTGTAACAGAAAACACCGGATATTTGGGTACATGCGAGTTCTTTAGCACAATTTATTCTAAAGGTAGCTAGCGTTTTACTGAATCCCATTGTTTGCGTTCTAACTAGGTCTACCATAGTCAGAATAAACCAGAAGGCAACAGTGGACCGAGTGGACCTACCGACGGCAAATAATAAGTAGGTCACAAAAGCGCATAACAGTAGCTCGTTTTGAAATCATCGTAAACCATCATTGCTGGAGACAAATATTCGGTATTTTTTACTATATTTTCAAATAAAACAATGAACCAAGTAAGAAGGGTTGCGTAATCAATCAACGCGTCAATATAGTCGTGGATTTCGTTGTTCGAATTTATAATAGTTTTCCTGTAAAGCATGTAAGCTACTTCAAACACCACTGTTTATCAAGACGTTAGCTGCAGTTTTTTAATGACAAATACATTATCACAGAATACTCTACAAACAGTTTCGATAGTCTCGAAATAAAGCCCTTTCAAACGATACCCTACACGATAGTATCGTACAGTATTAAAACAAAATTTGTTCAATTCACATAAATTTTATTTGAGTTCGCGCATTGGAACGTACGTTTTAACATGCTTCATAACTATGCCGAATCGAATTGTCATACCTTCAGAAGAAAACTCCGGTCCAATACCTACATGATTCTGCATATCGAATACGAGCAAGATATACCTAAAGGACAAAACGAGTAGACTATGCGTGATAGTTACTGGAGAAACATTTAATAGCTTCAAACAACGGACACTGAAAGTAATTATGCTACAAACGACGACGGTATGTATCTATATTTGAAATTTGACGTCAGTTAGAGAACATTGGCGAGTTAACCACAGAAAATAATCACATGGTACAGACGGATTTTAAATGATTGCTAGAAACCTGATGGGAACGATTCTTTGCGAGGAAACAATAGATTGTGTAATGCAATATCTGAGACTTTGTAAGTAACTATAAATAGTAATATTAAGGGTAACTATTTGGCAGAATGAGAAAACCAAATTGGTAAAACATCTACTGTATTACTATTGTGGAATATATCAAAGGAAAATACTTTTAAGTTAGTATGCATTAGGCGGGCGATTCTGTATTCGGTTGTTGAAACCAATATGTTCAAGGAATATTTAAAATGTATTCATACAATAGGGCAATAATGAAAACAAAAGACCCCGAATAATTTTCTAAATGGTTTCTTAACAGACATCGTTATGTAGGCACTATTTATACGCTAGGACAATAATGCAGACCAAATATTCGAGGGATAATAAAAGGTATTTTAACTCTAAGCAAAATACCTTAAAATACCTTGGTGCAGAGAGCAAAAATATATTTAGACTGTATCTATACAATGGGACAATAATGCAATCAAAATAGTTGGGGAATATTTAGAAGGTATTTAGACAATGGGACAATAAGCAAACAAAATAATCAGGAAATATTTAGAAAGTATTTATACAATGGGATAATAATGCCATAAAAATATTCGGGGAATATTTAGAAGGTATTTATACAGTGGGACAAAAATGAAATGAAAATATTCGGGGAATGTTTAGACAGTATTTATACACTGGTAAAATAATGCAATAAAAATTTTCGGGAAATATTTAGAAGGTACCTACAATATTGCAAACAAAATAATTGAAGAATATTTAGAAGGTATTTAAACAATGTGACAGTAATGAAAATAAAATAATTGGGGGATATTTAGAAGGTATTTAATCAATGAGGAAATAATGCAAAAAAAAAATAATTGGGGAATATTTAGAATGTATTTAAACAATGGGACAATAATACAAACAAAATAATTGGGGAATATTTAGAAGGTATTTATGCGATGGGATAATAATGCCATAAACATATTCGGGTAATATTTAGAAGGTTGACAATATACAGTGGGACAAAAATTTAATTAAAAATATTCGGGGAATATATTTAGACAGCATTTAAACGCTGGTACAATAATGCATTACAAATATTCGGGGAATATTTAGAACGTATTTGTACAGCGGGACAAAAATGAAATAAAAAATATTCGGGGAATATTTAGACAGTATTTATACACTGGTACAATA
>JAGFPH010001192.1:291445-302786 GCA_018207615.1 Philaenus spumarius
GGTATTTATACAGTGGGACAATAATGTAATCAAAATATTCGGGGAAACATTTAGAAGGTATATTATACAGTGCGACAATAATGCAATCATAATATGTGGGGGAATATTCAGAACGTAAATACAATGGGACAGTAATGCAATCAAAATATTCTAGAAATATTTAGAACTTATTTATACAATGGGACAATAATGTAAACAAAATATCTGGGGAAATATTTAGAAGGTATATGCCCTATATATAGTGCGAACATAATGCAATCATAATATTTGGGGGAATATTCAGAACGTAGCCTATTTATACAATGAGACGGTAATGCAATCAAAATATTCTAGAAATATTTAGAACTTATTTATACAATGGGACAATAATGTAAACAAAATATTTGGGGAAATATTTAGAAGGTATATAGGCCCTATATATAGTGCGAACATAATGCAATAATAATATTTGGGGGAATAATCAGAAGATATTTATACAATCGACAATATTGAAAACAAAAAATATGTATATTGGGAAAATATATTAAATATAAAGTTACGCTCTTTTGATTTTATTTAGAAACGGTATATACGTAATAATTAAATACATATTTATTTGGTGGATAAATTATTGTAATCGTAAACAAATTGAACAGTATTGTAAATAAAAAACAGGTAAAGTTGTACCAACCTAATAAAAAATAAAAATAAAACTATCGTTAAAAAATATTTAAAACCCGAATATCGATAAAATCACAGTATAATTTGAAGTAATGCAAAGAAAAAGTCAGTTGCAAATCTATGAAACTGAATTCCTGGAAATAAGGTAAGTTGTGATTGCGAATCAGCAAAATTAAATTTTGCCTACGGGACAGAACATTGTCAGGTAAATTTATGTTCATAAACTGATGACACTCAAAGCTTGTATTTAGTTTCGAAATAATATTAACTAATAAATAAGTAAATACATACGAGTAATGTTTATTCTTCAATATGCCCCTCCTGCTTGTATCTTTATCTGAATTATGGTGGCCGAATTTAAATAGTTTTGTATACCTTAGTCTATCATAATGTTTTATACAAAAACCGATTTAATATGATAAATATTTCGAACATGTTATAAATTCAAGAAATTTAAACATCAGATTTTATATTCAACGTTTTAATTAAAGCAAATATTATCGAAACATTTCAAACTATTTGAGTTTTCCAATTTTTATTGTTTCAAAGAATTCAATTCGTTTGAATTTTAAATTTCAATAACACAACAAAACATCGATTACACAAAAAATATTCCCGTTGTTTGTTACCGAAACCTTGTTTATAGACACTCACTTTTAACCACGTTCGATAAACAAATCGATCTATATCGATCGATCGATCGACAAACATAATTCGATATAACCGGATACTTAGGCCTACTTGCAGTAAACTCGCGTTCTAACTTAAATTCAAACAATCGCAACCTTCGACGATATTATAAACACCAGGTAACTAACTTACCTTTCTAGGCCTAGACGTAAAACGCGATATCAGCGATTAATCAGTACGATGCGACAAATTCTGCGATCCTCGTTCTTTAAGGCCGCTAATTCCATTGTCTTAGTCTCGTAAAGCGTACTCGATAGTTTACAAATACCTTATTTCCAAAGATTATCAACAAATACGGATAACAGAAAACGCAACGCGAGATTAAAACAGACGATTTCGCAATTTTATTTCTCTCTTTCTCAGTACAGTTTTACAAAGCGACTAATCCTAGTTTTTGCTGTCTTATATTTCATTTTTAGTTAATAGCTGAAAAAATAACAATACAAGAAAAAAAAACATTTCAATTTCAAAATAATCTATTTGTGACTGGCACAAGAAAAAAAAAGAGCAATTTGTGTAGGCTACCAACACTTGAGTAACGAGAAGAATACACCACAATAGGTTATTTTAGACGAGGCAAAGTTATATATATATATAAAAAAAACATTCGCATTTTATCAATAAAAAATATACACAACTTAAAATTCCAATTGTATTTCCCTTCTGGGTGAAGCCTGTGTAGGGCTACAGTACATACGGTAATTTATGTTGGTCAGAATGAAAACGATCGAGTAGTCGGCAATAAACTATCAACCGAATGCATATTATTATAAGTTTCAAGATTTAAAATAATAACAATACAATTTTCAACAAACTTATATTGAATGACGGATGTCGGTTAAGTTAAAACTTCGTCTTCCGAAAACTGCAAAACACAATTTAAACTAACCTAAAATAAAATTGGATAATATATTATAAGCTAACCTAACATCAGCTGAAGTTAGAAAACATAACCATAACCTAAATTAACATGTCCTCACCAAAGCAAACTTGAGATAATATAGGCCTACCATAACCTCACCTAACATCAGAAAATATAATATATCTAACCTAACGATGATATAATATAACATAACCTCACCTAACATCAGGAAATATAATATTATCTAACTTAACAATGAGATAATATAACATAATTTTACCTAACATAACATTACCTTAACCAAACGAACTTAACACTAGGTAGTATAACATAAAAATCAGCTAACGTTAAGTTATCTGACCTAACATCTGACTTCATGATAGCTACAACTAATATAACCTAACATAACCTTACCTTACCTAACTTAACACCATGTAATATTATAACATAACCATCAGCTAACATAATAACATCTGACTTCATGATAGCTACAACTAACATAACCTAATATGTTACCTTACCTTACCTAACGTCAACACCATGAAACAATATAACATAACAATCAGATAACATAAAGTTACAGTATCTGGCCTAACATCTGACTTCATGATAGCTACAACTAACATAACCTAACATAACCTTACCTTACCTAACGAAACACCATGTAATAATATAACACAACAATCAGCTAACATAAAGTTATCTGACTTCATGGTAGCTACAACTAACATAACCTTACCTTACCTAACGAAACACCCTTGTAATAATATAACAAAACACCCTTGTAATAATATAACAAAACAATTAGCTAACATGGCCTAACCTCTGACTTCATGATAGATACAACTAACATAACCTAAAATAACCTTACCTTCTCTAACGTAACACCATGTAATAATATAACAGAACAATCAGCTAACATAGAGTAATCTGGCCTAAAATCTGACTTGATGATAGCAACAACTAACATAACCTAACATAACATTACCTTATCTAAGTTAACACCATGTAATAATATAACATAACAATCAGCTAAGATAGAGTAACCTGGCTTAACATCTGACTTGATGATAGGTACAACTAACATAACCTTACCTTACATAATGTAACACCATGTAATAATATAACATAACAATCAGCCAACATTCTAACTGCATGATAGCTACAACTACCATAACCTAACATAACCTAACTTAACTCCAGGTAATATTATAACATAACAATCAGCTAATATAAAGTAATCTGGCCTAAAATCTGACTGCATGATAGCTACAACTAACATAACCTTACCTAAACTAACTCAACAAAAGGTATAATATTATTACATAACAATCAGCTAACATAAAGTAGCCTAATCTGGCCTAACAACTGACTGCTACAACTAACATAACAACCATATACCTAACCGATATTTCTAACTTTACCAACACCTAAAACAGTTTATATCTAAAACTGACTATCCGCAATCGATCCTCTCATGTAGCCTACACTCTCGTGTTCTGTATACAGTATTAAATCAACGAGCGAATAAACAGATTCCAAACAAGTGCGTTTACTGATTGTTAATAATCAGATACCCCTCCCTTCCCTTCTCCCTACAGTGAACGGAGTCAAGGAGGTTTCATAGAAAACAAATACTTAGCAGTGAAAACAAAAGCACAAAAGGATGGGTGTAAATAAGGGTGTGTGCGTGCGTGGGTGCGTGCGGGGTCGGAGGTTATCGCGTTCAACTTAGGCCTATTATTGACACTATTGTCTCTACTCAGTTAACGTCTAGTATTCGCTCTAGTTGCGATCGCGTAAATAGAAATTATTCCCGCTTTAATGGAGGAAAAGTCAGGAAAACGGTGAACGCAGTAAATCGTGAACTTTTTATATTTTGAAAAGGCTTCTGATTCAATTTTTAAATAAAAAGCGTTTAATTGTAGTGAGTAATCGATTTATACCGTGTTATTTATATCTTAATGTATCTGCCAAAACCGTCTACCTCGCGGCGTCTAGTCTTACAAGCCCATAGACTACAGGAATCGCAGATTATTTACACGGAAAGGAAAAGAATAGGATAGATATTTTCACTATGTAGACCTTAAATAGTAATGAGAAATTGAATATTATTGTTTCTTACAGTTTCAATTAACTTGTAGAGATTCTACAGAGTAGAAATATACTAATTCTATCAATACATTGTAGAACCGTAAAATATGATATTTTGTTTTTAAATAATTGGATATATTGATTAAATATAGTTTGATATTTTGTTATGTTTGTCCAATTTTATGTCTTTAAAAGTCGTCACATATCTTAATTTTAGATATTGAAAGGAAAAGGAAAAGCCAACTCCTAGGACCATGAGACCGGTCCTAATTTCGGTCAACATTTCGGTTTTAATTTTTGGTATTGTTGAAGTAACGGTAGAATAACTTTTCTGTTTTCGCTATCTGAGATTTATTTCAAATAAACACTTTTTATTGCTAAACTTACCTAACCCAACCTTACGCCACTTAACCTAACCTCACATCACTTCTTGCATCACTTAACCCAACCTTACATCGCTTAACCTAACCTTACATCACTTGACCCAACGACGGCGACGTTTACCCTAACACCGGCTACACAGACATAACATATTCTAACCTAAAATTTGGGTAAACTATTACACATTGGAAATAGTAAAGAAACAAATTATTTTTGGAATGTTCGGTAGAAATAATTATTTAAACGTGTAAGCGAAACTATGTCGAGTAAATTTGGCCACTCGTTACTCGAATACGTGTAAATGAAATAGATTATATTGTTTTAGGGTCAAAACAGGAAAATTGCTAACAACACTTGGATTAGCTCAAAGATAGTGGAGGTGCCCGTAGTACCTCTATTTATGTAGATATTTCGATCATCTTTATATATAGCCTAAAGTTCGTGTAGGCCTACTGTAAGTTTGTTTTGCATAGATATAAAACGATGGTAGTAGTGAGTATAACCATTCAGCATGGTTACAGAATCACTACAGCGTATTCGCCGATTACGGTATTGTTATATTTATCACGATTTTGAATCAGCTGTTTGTATTTATATGAATACGCGTTTGTCAAAAGGGTAAACATTCACACATTATTTGACGCATGTGTTATAACTAAATAAAAGAATGTTCGAACAAGTCAATAGTCGTAGAAATTCTGTTTTCTTACAACGGGGGGCTACGGTTACTCGGTTAGTCTGTATAAAAAGTAGCGTAAGTCGACGATTTGTTTTCAAGAGATTTATTTGTCAATCCCGTTACATAAAATTTGGATATGGTAGGGAATTAAGTTTAGATAGAGTGGCAGAAAATACAGAATTAAATAAAATAGAACAACGAAATAAAATATGCGAGATATTAAATTTCGGACAAATTAAGAAGAATAAAGTTCAGTTAGAGTGATTATTTAAAGTTTAAAAAACAGTTCAAGCAATGCAATTCCGGCAATGCGAGGTATGCAGTTTAGGTTTATATAGAGTACACAGAATACAGTTACATAGAATGAGTAGCCTAAAATGTTTTTTATATAGAGTATACAAATAAATTAAAATAAAGCATGGGGAACTTACAGGCCAGATAGGCTACGAGCAATAAAGTTCTGATAGACCGAGATTTTAAATTTATAATAAAGTTAAAATAGAGCGAGTACTATTTAAGGATTATATAGAGTACAACAATACATTTAAAATAAAGCAGGGGGAATTTAAAGGTTAGATAGGCTCCATAGAGCGAGATTTTAAATTGTATAAAGAGTACACAGAATAAAGCTAAAATGGAGTAAATACTATTTAAGGTTTGTATAGATAACAAAAATAAATTTAAAATAAAGCAAGGGGAATCTAAAGTTCACATAGGCTACGAGCAATAAGTTCAGATTGAGCAAGATTTTCAATGTGTATAAAGTACACAAAATAAAGCTAAAATAGAGTGAGTACTATTTACGGTTTATATAGATTACCAATATAAATTTAAAATAATGTAAGGGGAATTTAAAGTTCACATAGGCTACGAGAAATTAGTTCAGATTGAGCGAGATTTATGTAGAGTAGGCCTACACAGAATAAAGATAAAGTAAGGTTTATATAGCATAAAGCTAAATTAATGTTTAAGGTTTATATAGAGTACAAAAATAAATTTAAAATAAAACAGGGGAATTCAAAGGTCAGATAGACTAAGAGCAATTAAGTTCAGATAGAGCGAGATTTTAAATTTGTATAGAGTACATAGAGTAAAGCTAAAATAGAGCGAGTACTATTTAAGTTTTATATAGAGTAAATAAATAAATTTAAAATAAAGCAAGGGGGATTTGAAGTTCACATAGACTTCGAGCAATAAGTTCAGATGGAGCGAGATTTTAAATTTATATAGAGTACACAGAATAAAGGAAAAATAGAGTGAGTAATATTTAAGGTTTATATAGAGTATCAAAATAAATTAAAAATAAAGCAGTGGGAATTTAAAGTTCAGGTAGGATATAAGCAATAAAGTTCAGATAGAACGGGATAATTTTAAGTTTATCAATTGCCCAAGAACTGAAGTTAACACAGCAAAGTAGAAGCGGAGAAATCATTTGAATGCACATACTTAGGACTGACGCGTATTAGACAAGTTTTGGGATGTCAAGTAAAATTTGGCCAAATGGTCAATTCGATTTCAGTTTTAAAAATTAATTGGTATTTACAGAATAACAAAACCATAATGTAACTAATTAAACAATTGAAGAGTGTACCAAATAAAACATTTTCGATAGGACTGGAGGTCGGGTAAAGGTAAATTAAATTACGAAGGGGAAGGATCAGCAAGGCACCCGAGTTGCAAGCCATGGACTGACCGTAAAGAGCGAAAAAAACCCGTCTTGCCAACAATTTCACACTTTAATTGTATAAATATAGTTTATCGATATGGATTAAAACACATTTCCGACGGATTGCCGAAATTAAAAAAGTAGGCTATATACAGTAGATATCACATTTCACCCAATAGCCCACAATTAGGGCCTACAACGATTTTAACCGAACAGTATTTATAATTAATATTTTATTCAAGAATTGTTCGTAAAATTTAACCAACTTTGAACAATTGTAGAAATGGTTTATAAATAAATCTTTTTTGTATAGACTACCGTGTAAAATTAAAAAAAAATATTGCATCAAAATCCTTAAACTAATGTTTATAGACAAAGGATAAGAATAACTGTATTTCTAATAACTTCCCTTCCATCCTAGATTTGTTTTGGTAGCACCGCCCGGCCTACTTGTTCAGATCATATTTTACTATGTGCTCTATGGTTTTTCTTTTATGAAATTGTAATCTTGTATTTTCTAAATGTGTTTTCTACTACAGTAAACAGAATTAAAATAAATTGAAAACACATATATTTACAGATTAAAACATTATCCACCTGACAAATAATTAATCAAACGCGTTTCATCGACAATGCCACCATCTTCAGTGATCCTTCCAAATTATAGCACATCTAGAATAAATTAGTGTTCGTATTGTTTTGTATTAGGAAATAATTTACTTAATTTAAATCGTTTTGTATTATCCACCTCCGATCGCCGATTTTAATTTTAATCAACGAAATTAACTGCAACTCATATTTGTAAAACTAAAACGAGTTTCGTTTCTTATAGGGTAATACCAAGTACCAAGTAGGTAGAATGATCACACGTTCTTTCGCAAAAACAATACATCGAATGTAGAAGTCTAACAAAAATTTACAGTTTTAAAATTAGAAAATCTAATTAGTTCTTTATAACAGTAGGCCTACACACTCTTCCTATATTACTCGAAACAAAATTTAAAGACCAATAAAATAATTGGATTTCTTTTTTTATAAATTGAATAACTGTTTTATTTTTTATTTTAGGCTACTACTTGATTGCGTGTACTGCGTACAATTAATTAAAGTTGTTTAAAATAATACGCAAATTAAATATCTTATCGACGGCATCACTCTTCGGACGATTTTATCGTAAACATTTCCAGAGATGTTTAAAAAATGTTTAATAATATAAAAAATATATTTTATGTTATTTGAAATAAAGCAATTCTCATACGATAAAGCTTCTTTGACATGAAACTATAAAAAAAGTAAAAACAATAAACATTCTAAAACCTTTTGTTTTTTCATTTCCTAAATTTAACTTTTGAAGTGATCAAAATTCTAATTTTGTGTTATTCACCGCCAATCAGAATCAACCCAACAGAAAGACACCGCTCAACATTTTAATGAACATTTTCACAGTTAGCCTAAAAGTGTTCAAATATTATAAAACCACATTTGTCTAAATAAAAGCAAAATAAATGGAAAACACTTTTAAACGGAGAACTTAAAACTCAGATCAAAACTGAAAAAAACCCAACATTTAGGCCTAAAAACTAGAAATCGCTTAATATTTAGATTTTCATCACTTTTTTAAATGAAAATATTTTAAAATTTTCACAAACTTTATAATTTACATTTACACTACTTTAGGAATATAATTTTAATTAGATTTGTACACAATTACGGCGTAAATGTTTATATAATACAGTCAGCAATAAGAAATATACTGTATTGTATTACACTACACGCAACACCGCGTAAATAACAAATATCTAACGGTTTTCTTTTGTAGAAATTAAACGCCATAGTTTTCTTGCCGTTTCTTTTCATTAGAGGCTTCACCGAATAGCCTATATCTAAATAATTTATATATTAGCGCCAACGGTTCGGTCTAATTAGGACGCGTCGAGTTTCAGAACATTTTAATTTTAAGATGACTTGTAAAAGCGACAAATATAAATTCGTAAAGATGAAAATCAAGACGTAGGTTTATTTTTCAGTTGTAAAAATATTTGCAGTACCTATAATTTAAAAAAATGTATTTTTAATGTGAAAACTTAATAATTAAAACGAAACTTAAGCGATTAGAAATTTATAAAATCGCCAATATAAATTGAAATTACTCGATGTGTGCGATATTTTCGAAGCATAAACTTACAAGAAATATCTACAACATATTCCTAGTAGGCCTAATAACTTCCACCGCTTGAAAAAAAACCACCAAACTTTTTCTCGTTTCGCTGAATCTTATGCGTGTACAATAGGCCTAAATTCACATCCAACCCTTTACACTTTTATAGGCCGAAACACCTACCACCCCAGTCGACATAGCGATTAGACCTAAATCAATTATGTGTACACAACAAAACTCCAATTACAAGTTGATAACCGAAATATTTACACAGCGAATCGATTTGTATATCGTCAGTTCGTGATACTGATTTTGTTTGTTCAAAATGATTGTTAATGTTTGCGGTACATTAATAAAAAAAACTCTCGCTAACCTACACGCTTCTCTTTCAATTTCATCCTCGGTGCCGTTCGCACGTTCAAAGTTCGAGTATCGATATTTATTAAATGAAGTAGGCTAATGTATCGTACCAAAGTATTAATCATGGCACGTAGGCTATAAATTTACCGGCATATTGTTCATATTTTGATTAGTATTGTCTTCAATAAGAAAAGCATTTGCAGTAGTCCTTCCGTTGTTAAAAAAAAAAATAAAGTATGTTACATATTTTTAAATACCCGCTTTCAGCAATAAAACTAAAGAAATTCTTAAATCTACAATTATGTCAACGGAAATTGGTCTAAAAAATGCAGTTATTTTAAAAACTTATTTGTACTGATACTCCTAATTTAATTATACAAGCGATTAAAATTAAGTAGGCCTACACATAATTAAACTATATAGGCCTACTAGATAAAACACTGTGTGTGATGATTTTGGCTCGCGCGAACCCGTCACCGTTTCAATAATGAAAGTGGTACGACTTTTAACGGCAAAATTTGCTGCGTAAAATCAAATAACTTTTTCAAAACATACGTAAGTTACTGATTAGCCAATTTAATGAAGCGAGCTTCAGCTATTGTAGGTTAGGAAACAATAACTGTAACAATTAGCCTAAGTACGATTCATTAAAATGGTCAAACAAATACGAGGTTTAATTGTTTTACAAACGAACCGAGTAAAATTAATTAAAAAACAAATTATCAGTTCGAAAAATACTACAAATTTGATTTGCGAGTCGTATCGCTGAAAACGAAAACTTTTGGAATATTTTGTATTAAATTACCGTAACAAAAAATTAATTAGCGAAGAAATTCCTGAATAAAATAGGCCTACATTATTATGAAAACTTAGCGGTTGTCATCGCCAGTAAGAATAAAGTACAATAAGATGATTCGCGAAACGGTGAACGTTTTTTTTTTAAGAATACATCAACAAATTTGACAAAGCTGAGCATTTTTAAAATTATTTTTTAATAATTGTGTATAAGTTTACAAAAAAAAAAAAAATCTATTTAAATGATAAGAACAAACAAGTTTGCTAGAAAATACATTTGCATATTTATTAAATTTTCAAACAATTACATTATTGAAAGTCGTAGTCGTTGAACGGCGATCAACAAATAAAAGGAAATTCCCTCATCGCCGCGTACGAGGATTTCGCAAGAAACTTCGATAATTGTGATGCTTTTGAAAATATAGGCTACATTTGTTTTTTGATCGTAAAAAGTAAAAACATTTGATGATGGACAAAGTTGCTAGAAAATAAATTTGCATATTTATTCAATTCTCAAACAATTACATTATTGGAAGTTGTAGTCGTCGAACGGCGATCAACAAATAAAATAAAATTCTCTTGTCGCCGAATACGAGGATTTAGCAAGAAATTTTGATAATTGTGATACTTTTCAAAATATAGTCTACATTTGCTTTTTGGTCGTAAAAAATAAACAATTTAGATAATAATAACAAACAAGTTTGGTTGATATATTGATTTTCATATTTATTAAATTCGTAAACAATTACATTATCGATCAACAAATTAAATTAAATTCTCTTGTCGCCGCGTACGAGGATTCCTCAAGAAACTTAATAATTATAATACTTTTCAAATATATATTTGTTTTTCGATCGTACAAAAATTAACAATTTACATAATAAGAATAAACAAGTTTGCTTGATATACTGATTTTCAAATTTAATAAATTATCAAACAAATTTACTAATGATCAACAAATAAAATAAAATTCTCTTGTCGCCGCGTACGAGGATT
>JAGFPH010001193.1:9898-29555 GCA_018207615.1 Philaenus spumarius
AGTGGCTATTATCCTAGGCTACTGGAACTGGACTCGTAGAAGGAATCCTACCAACTACTCAAATAAAACAATTTGGTTGAGACAACGACTTAACTCCCTTTTTTCCAATGTAAAGGTCGTAGGACAGGTGCAGTTAAAACTGTCACAGGGAAGGACACTTTGTGGTTTTAACCGCCCTCTGCACTGAACGTGTTAACTATTGAAAAGTTTGTTGCATATCTATAAGCCAACCTTTCATTATAAACTGGTTATCTTTTCTTTCAGGTCGAAGACGGATACTTTGTTCACTTTTTTGCTCCAGAAACCTTAAAACCTTTACCCAAACATGTTATCTTTGTGTTGGACTACAGCGGCTCAATGCTTGGCAAGAAGATAGAACAGTTGAAAGAAGCTATGGCGACCATCTTGACTGATCTCAGCTCTCAGGACTATTTCAGCCTTGTCATTTTCTCCAATACTGCTCAGGTAAGCCGTGCTCACTTAGTAAGGGTATGTTGATGTTTAAGTGATGGAATAAAAAGTCTTTATAGTTTTAAAATATTTAACCTTAAAACCGGCGGCTTTAACGAAAATGGATTTTTTGGCATGTGCAAGCATTTTTTCAAAAATTCATCAAAAATAGTAAATAAACCCCAATCCAAAAGTGTTCCATAGCTTTTTTGTAGATAAAGGTGTAAATGATTTATATATACCTGTAAAAAAATTATAGATGTAAAATTTACAAAGTTATTAGCTCAAAAAATGTTCAGTTACGAAAAATAAAAGTTCAACTTTAAGTCTACATATAAAAAGTCGTAAACATTTTTTGTCATTTTTTCCATAAATGTAAACAAGTTTCGTAATTTAGTTCTAAGTAGAACTGTATAAAAACATTTATCAATTTCAAATTTCTTATTTTGAAAACACCAGTTTTTATGTTCCAACTACAAGGGTGCTAACAAAACTAGGCCTGGTTTGAAACGTAATTTATTAATATTTACTTTGCCCAAAAATGAAATATTATTATAACAAAGTGTAGAGAATAAATCAAAGAATTGAACTGTATACTTATAAATTGTTATTTCATAAAAGTATTTGAGTTAGCTTTACTTGAATCACAAAATGAAATGAAACAAATGAAATCTTGTGCGGACAAAGGAAATTCAAAAAATGACCATTAAAAGAGCTGTGTTTTGTGAACTCAAGCAGTAGTATGAATTCTGCGCAAGTCTGTACTTTCAACTGCTGTTTGAATAACATCTAAAAAGTCAAATATAGTTTGCTTTACACCAAATGAAAGATTGAACTTACTTTGGTCTATAAATAGATATCAAAAAGAGTATTGAAATAATTTGAATTATAAAAGATATCTCGAACGCAAAATGTGCTGTTTTATTGGTTGAAATCTGCTCAATTGCAAAGGTTTACAGACAATTCCATATCTTTGGAACTATGCAAGTAACTTATGATTTGATGGCAGTTTTATAAAGTTAAAATCTTAACGAATCCAAAGGCATCTCTACATTATTGTCAAAATATCCCAGTCAATTGTAATTCAGCTTTAGAGAAGTGACAAAATAGAGCATAATTACTTTGTATTTCACGCGCGGCAAAACGTTTACAGAAAACTAAAATTTTTAAACGTTGATAACATATGTAAATATTCGATTTAGAAAGAAATGTTAAATACAAAAATTAAAGTTTGAAACATTAGCTTTCCAATGGTGTTTGTCGTTTTGAGATTGGAAGATTTTTAGTGGGTCAAATATTCAATACAATCACGCGTTACAAATGTGTTGTCATGATCGCACGTTTCGTGCGATCTGCCGGTTCCAGGGTTAACTTAATTGATCATCATATTTAGGGCAACCTAGCCAAGGTAGTATCCCTAAGTGAGTTTTGAATAAGGGACGAAAAGAAAGATACACCAACGCCCATCAAGGTTATATATTAACATAGTCAAACTAGGAATGCTCCAATATTAGCTTCTGTGTTAAGGATTTAGATAAGGTTTTTCAACTTTGGGTTACTGTGGCTGGTTGACATGTACGAGGTGTGGTCGAAAAAATATGGTGAATTAATTTCCACAGCAGCAACTGGTAACTCTACATCCATTTGATCTAATATGTCCAATAGCCTGATCTGTTGAGACAGGCATGTCAAGTTTGAACACGTTCTGACTTGTCATCAGCTTCCTAGAGTGAGGTCGTGTTTACCATGTCTTTTGTGCATCATAGATTTAACATTAAGTTTTGTTTCAAGATGCAAAAAGGTGCCAAAGAAGCTATGAAATGTAAAAATCAGCGATAATATGGTAACTCGGAAGACTTTACGAGTGGTATGAGCGATTTAAAAGCGGAAATGAGTCGGTTGAAGACGAGGAACGGTCGGTATGTCCTCCGACCTCGAAAACATGGCCAAACAGGCGAATGACTATTCGAGAGCTTTCCGAAGAATTTAATAATCTCATTTAAAGCATTTTAACCAATTATTTGCAAACGAGACGAGTGAGTTCAAAATTTGTTCTCAGACAAGGAAATCATGTCTCAGTTTTCACGGAATCGAAGGGCATTCTTCATGCAGTACCAGACTTTATGGCTAAAATTGTAACTGGAGAAAGTTGGGTTTACGGCTACGACCCTGAGATGGAAAATTAAAAAACAAGTAACTCCCCTTGTCCTAAAAAGGGATGTGAGTCAAAGTCGAACATTAACCCTCCAACTGTTACACGTCGATAGATCGACGTTGATACGGTTCACGCGAATGGTAAACGTCGATGCATCGACGTTGTGTAAGTGATTTGTAAAATGCACTGAGTACCAGATCATTTTTCAGCGAACATATTGTATTTAGTATCGATTGATACAGAAGATATCAGGCTTTCTATTAGTGCATATGCCACATTGATATCGTGTTTGTAAAAAGAATGCTAGCTGTTTGAAAAATCAACTTGTTATGCAACAGCTGATTCCCCTAGTCTTGTTTACTTGTGTGTTGAATTAGCGTGTTTTTATTACTTTTGTTTGTTTGTCTTTACTATGTGTGATACATTGAGGTATAGTGAAATAGATTATTTAATTGATAATGATATTAGTGATAGTGAAAATGATTTAGAAGCTGAAGATATTCCATCCGACGTTTCTTTGGAAGACTTTTCGTCTGGCGACGATGATGATTATATTCCAAACTTTGAAGAGATGACTGATAGTGTGGAAATAAATCAAGATAATGATATTTTATCTAGTCCTGTCAGGCCAATTTCACTAGTAAATGTTCCAACTAGGCCTAATTGCAAAATCCTATTCTCTGTGTTAGAGTGTAGCCTATCCCCCAGAACCAGAAAAAGAGATAGGCCCTATGATTTCCGTACGGTTTTTTATAAATAATATTTTTAATTTTTCATATTAGTAAAAAAAGTGTATATTTTCTAAAAGAATATAAAAAACAAAACAAAATGGCTATTTTCAAAATTTGTTAAAATTATATTTAGTGATTTTTTAGTGAGCGCGAACATTTTTAAATATAGTGAAACGATAGTATTTAGACTTTCCAATGTCAACTTCATGTACATATATCAAAGTATGTGATTTTTTTATTATACATTCTTGTAGAACTGTAATTTCTGATTAAAATGATGTATAATTATATAAGGTTTCCTTTTTAAATAGATTTTTTACATTTTATTTTCATTATGCTTGTAAAATTGCCGAAAATGGCCTAACATTAAGGCAAAAATGATTAACAGTTGGAGGGTTAAGGTCATGCTCATTGGTTTTTTCGATAGTGAGGGCCTAGTGCGATCAGAATTCGTACCTAAGGGAACAACTGTAAACTCCGAATTTTACAACAGGGTACTGGAACGTTAGGCGAAGCGATGTGTGAAGAAAAAGACCAGAAAAATAGGCCAATGGGTTCTTTCTTTATCACACAAACACACCACAAGTCGCTTTTGATTTGAGAGATTTTGGCCAGAAAAAGTGTTCCTGTCTGTCCACATTCGCCTCATCAGATTTAGCACCATACAACTTCTGGATCTTTCCAGAAATAAAAGAAAAAACATGCTAGAAGGAAAACATTTTGTCAACATTCCCGACTTTGAGATGGCAACGACCCAGCAGCTGAAAGCTCTTCCGAAAGAAGCCTTAAAGAAATGCTTCCAGCCATTGATTCAACATTGGGACAAGTGAAATGCTAGCCAAGAACAGTACTTTGGAGGAGATTAATTCAAATTCTTTCCAACTTTATTACTTTGTTTGTAATAATATTATTCACCGTATTTTTTGATCACACCACTTAATTTATGCATTTTTAAACGGATACATGGTCAAGCAATAGGCCTATACCATTTTAAAAGTGTTGTTGGCAATAATATAATTACAGTAATTGTTTTTGTAAACAGTGTATTTGTTTTTGTGGGTCCATTTTATGAACTTAAATAAAAACTTGTTGACATTTTAAACGTACGTTTGTAGGTTTGGACACCAACATTAGATGTTGAGAATAGTACAACAACCCCAGCCCCTTATATTTACGATTACAACACTCCTACAAAGGATCAAGAGATTACCAGAGATAATATAGTACCTGCTACACCAGAAAAAATAACCTTGGCCAAGCAGCACATCAATACCTTCAGTGACTATGGAGGTTAGTTTAATCATTTTACTTTCCAGGTAAATTATTTTGTTATTACTGAACTACTACAAATAGTTGAAAAGTAAGCTTTTTTATTATATATTTTATTCATGAACAAACAATTTTATTTAATTAGTAAAGGGAAGAATATGTCTGAATTTGGCACTGAGCTATTCATGTGTTAGAGATGGTTAGTATGTTGGGAATAAATTTAGATTTTTATTTGTATTTCTGATGTCAAAGGTTTTCAAAAATTAAAATTTACAGGACTTAAACTAGCTTGAAAAAGAAATAAAATTGCTAACATTTTTGTATAGGTATCAATATTAAAAGTAGATCTACGATAGACAGTTGGTTAAATTGTATTAAGTAAAGGAAAATCAATAACTACAAATTCAAAATGTTTTTCAACACAAATCTTTTGAGTCACTATAAATACTTGGAAAAACTAAACTTTGTTTACATAAACACTACAGTGCCATGAATCGAAATAGATCCACAAAAACATCTGATCAAAAAATAGATCTAATTTTACTATAGATACCATAAATAACATCGCAGTTCTGCTTTCATAAGCAAATGCTTATATATCATAAATGAAATGAAATGAAATATCTTTATTAGTCAAATATTTACATATATACATGTCAGATTACAATTTAAAAAAAAAACTTAAGACTAATAAAGTCAGACCCCGAGGTTTATAGAAAACCTGTTTGGGGTGATACACATGAAACTTAAAAATCTAAAAGACAAGAGCTAGAGAGAGAGGTAACGGCTGATCGGTTACATTTGACAATTTACCGAACTTTATTAAAATATATTCTTCTCTCAAAATGGAAGAACAAACAAAATACAAAGGCTACTTATTATTTATACGGGACAAATAATATTAATTATAACAAAATAAGAAATATATACCTTAGTTAACATAAGAAACAAAAAAACAGAAATCCTACCCTAACAATTAAATATTCTTGCACCTAACAATAAAACAACACAAACATATTCCTTATAAAACATATCTTATTCTAAACAGATCTAAATATTGTTATGAAACAGAAGATATGTTTTTAACAATCTTAAGAATTTACTTAACCTGTTAACAATTTTAATTTGATGGGGCAAGCAATCATAAAACTTTGGAGCAAGATAGGTGAAACATTTTTTATATAAGGTAAATCTAGGTCTTGGGTCATACGCATTCAATCTATTTCTAAGGATTACAGTAGGGTTTCGAATATCTTCTCGTTTATTATAATAAACTTTCAAAATTCCTTGCTATTGAGAAATATCTCAAATTCACCCAGTTTATTCCTAATGGATTGTAGTAGAGTCTCGCTATTGTGAAAAAACGTACATTTATTGTTACACAAATAAAGTTAAATAGAGACATACATAGAGCTTGATGAAAACGCCTGAAACCAAATTGGAATGAAAGCTGGTTTTGTTTCGTTCACGTTTTCCATCCGTTTTGTTTGAAGGAAGCTACCGCAACAAGCGTCAGGTGAAACGGATACCGGGATTAGATACAACAGCTAGGCACTAGTAGTGTTGTTGCCACCTGCCAGTTGCATTCATCCATTTTTCTCCTCCATTTTCGTTATCTCAAACGAATTTTATTTTTGTCTCGACCTTTTTTCAAGACGATGCAGTACTATCGGACAGATTGCGGGATGACAAAACAGACAGATCGAACAACCTATCTCTTCCCTTCCGTTATTAGAAGAAAACAGAATCGTAACACAACGGATGGTGTAAACCTACACTAAGGTGAGGTCAAGAGCATTTGCCGTGTCTACGTGTGATATGAGTTCAGTTTGAGCGTTCACCTCCTAATCACTTTCCTCCGAGCCGATCAACTCTGTATAGAACTGACACTAGCAGATGAACCCGCACTTAATTTACGCCTTAACAAGTCAATATGTTGTTATTATTCATGAAATCCGCCTATTCCGAATTCTCGCTAAACCGATAAATGTTTGGTCCCAACTAGTTTGGAAAAGCAGGACTCTACTGTATTTATAAAGAACTCCGAGAGTCAATAATTAAATAAACTCTTAATTAGGATAGTTACCTTTTTACAATTTTAATAGGCCTAGTCGATTTACCCTTATATCTAAAAAAGTATGTTAGGGGTTTGGAGGTTCTTGAGCAACACGTGTTCAGCTGCCTCAATCTTGTGTGTCTGAGAGAAGAGTAAAAGAGTGACATCGGCAGTACAACCACGATAAAACATATAGACCTCTGTTGCTTCTATATTAAAGTCTACACATTTTTTAAAGGGTCATATAAAAG
Organism: Philaenus spumarius; assembly: GCA_018207615.1. Lineage (NCBI taxonomy): Eukaryota > Metazoa > Arthropoda > Insecta > Hemiptera > Aphrophoridae > Philaenus > Philaenus spumarius. The sequence continues at coordinate 16,811 of JAGFPH010001193.1, forward strand.
AGATGTATACATTTATCTTAGTGAACAAAACGTGTAAACATTTGTTGTTTTATTTGTAAATACCTTCTGGGTGTCACAAAATCCCTGGCACGCTATACAGGATTGTATTCTATATATTAAAGTAAATGAAAGTAACTTTTTTGGAATTCAGGTTAGTTTAGTCGCAATGCACCATTTAGTTTCTTTACAAAGGCTCAATGTAACTCCGAAAATTAGTCTACCAAGTTAACACTTAACCCTAGAACCGGCGGCTTTAACGAAAATGGATTTTTTGGCGTGTGCAAGCATTTTTTCAAAAATTAGATAAAAATAGTAAATGAACCCTAATCAAACAGTGTTCCATGGCTTTTTTTAGAAAAAGGTTCAAAGAATTTATATACGCCAGTAAAGAAATGATAGATGTAAAATTTACAAAGTTATTAGCTCAAGAAACAAAAAATGTTCAGTTACGAAAAATAAAAGTTCAACTTTAGGTCTACATAAAAAGTAGTAAACATTTTTTGTAATTTTTTCCGTAAATGTAAAAAAGTTTTGTAATTTAGTTCTAAATAGAACTGTATGAAAACATTTATCAATTTCAAATTTCTTATTTTGATTACACCAGTTTTTATGTTCCAACTACAAGGGTGCTAACAAAACTAGGCCTGGCTTAAAACGTAATTTAGGAATATTTTATTTGACCAAAAATGAAATATTATTATAACAAAGTGCAGAGAATAAATCAAAGAAAAGAACGATATACTTGTCTTTTCTTAGTTCACTAAAGTGTTTGAAATATCTTTAGTTGAATAACAAAATGAGGTCAATCAAATAAAACTTATCGTGTGTGAAGGAAACAAAACGTCCGTTGGGATTTACCGTGAGAATCAAGTGGGCCAAACAGTTCCATTCGACCGCTGTAATTCACGAAAACCTTGTACTTTCTACCGCTTTTGACTAAACATATAACAGGTTATATCCAGTTTACCTTGCATCGAATAAAAGCTGTAAGTTTTCTCTACAGAATTGTATAAAGAAATCTGTAAAAAACATATGGGATTGTGGGCGTTATCTCGGTTGACAAATGTGCTGTTTCATTGGTTTCAAAACTGTCCAATCGTAAGGGTTTACAGAAAGCTTCGTCATTCAAATTGAATAGTAGTGACATCTGATTGCAAGGCATCTTTAGATAAATCGGATCTTGACGAATCCCATGGTACCTTTATATTTTTGATCAAAATATTCCTGTAGATGGTCTGGGATGTTGAATAAGTGGGAAATAACAGTACAATTGTATTAGAATTCATTCGTGGAATAAGGTTTACAGAAATCTACAATTTTAAAACGTTGATTACATATGTAAGTACCTATACGTTTTAAAAAGAAATTGTAAATTAAAAAATTAAAGTTTGAAACATTACCTTTCCAATGGTGTTTGTCTTCTTGAGATTGAAAGATTTTTAGTGGGTCAAATATTCAATACAATCACTCGTTATAAATGTGTTGGAGTGACGGTACATTATGTACCGTCTGCCGGTTCTAGGGTTAATTCAGGAAATATGTTATCCACGGATTGACAAATATTATGCGCATGTTTTAAAGTTATGAGAAGTATGCATTCTTGGAATCGACGAATAAAGAAAGCAGGAAGGTGGGAATATTTTGTGAGATTCCTTCGAACGTCCTATTTACTTTTCTGTAAAAATATAGTAGTGTATGTGTCATTCGTAGTTATTTGATTTGAGTAAGAACTATTCAGTGCCTACAGAGGCCATCATAGAGCCCACCGGTGTGAATATTTCATGTATGTTTACTGATTTGGAGTAAAACTTTAAATATTTTAGTTACAAAAAATAATATTTGTTTAATTTGTAAGGTACAAACATCATTGCTGGTTTGAGGAATGGTTTGAAGCTGGCAGATTTGGGCAAAGAAGTGTTGAAGAACACAGCACTGCAACCAGAACCTATGATTGTGTTCCTGACTGACGGAGAACCTACAACTGAAATATATGATACGGAGGAGATTATTAAGAAAGTGAAAGAATTAAATACTAACAAGTAAGTTCAACTACCCAAGTCATGTTTTGTGTTATTTAAGTCAAACTAAATTTGTTCAGATAAAAACAAGGTGTGATAAAAAATATGGCGAATTCATTTTTATAGCAGGAATTGCTAACGCAACATCCATTGGATCTAATCCATGGACCTGTATGAGATGTCAATTTTTTTTTAAGTTATCGCATGTTCATTCATTTGTTTGAACTTACAAGTTTGGCTCTGCACATTTTCATTCGTTTTTGAGGTCCAAGGACGTCCCAAACCCTTCCTCGTCTTCAACTGACTCATTTCCGCTTTTAAATTGCTCATACCACTTGTAAACAGTCTTCAGAGTTACCACATTATCACCATAAACTGATTTTAACATTTCATGATCTCCTTTGTAATTTTTTTACAACTTGAAACAAAACTTAATGTTAATGCATTGTTCGAAATCCATGATGCATAATAGACACGGTAAACACGACCTCACTCTAGCGGCTCTGGAAGCTGACTGACAAGTCAGAACGTGTTTGTTGCGGTACTGGAACGTTAACGAAATGATGTGCTTAAGAAAGAGACAAGAAAATGTGCCAATGACTTCCTTCTTCATCACGGCAACGCGCCGTGCCACAAGTCGTTTTTGGCTGGAAAAAGTTTTTCTGTCTGTTCACATCTGGCCAGATTTAGCACCATGCAACTTCTGGCTCTTCCCAAAAATAAAAAACGTACTAAAATGAAAATGTTTTGACACCATTCCCGACATTGAGATGGCCGTAACAGCAGCTGAATGCTCTTCCGAAAGAAGCTTTCCAGAAATGCTTCTAGTCATGGATTCAACGTTGGGACAAGTGCATCGCTAGCCAAGGACAGTAATTTGAAGGAGATTAATTCAAATTCTATGTAACCTTATTATTTTGTTTGTAATAAAATTATACACCATATTTTTTTATCACACCTTCAGCTGTAGAAACGTTTTCTTCGTTTAAATCATTTAATTGTTCTTAATTGTATTCAGTGTGACGATCTTCAGTCTTGCGTTTGGTTATGGAGCCGATGTGAAGTTCTTAAAGAAATTGTCTTACAATAACGAGGGCTTTCACCGAGTTATTTACGAAGCTGCTGATGCCGCATCCCAACTGAAGAACTTCTACAAGGAAATAGCTTCACCTTTGCTGTCCAACATAACATTCAACTATGTACCCAGCCAGGTGAGGTTTCATTGTACAAAAGTTCTGTTAGTCAAACAACTTTTATCTCCATTAAAAATCGTAATATGTTGCTTCTACTGACATTACAGTTTATTGTTCTATAAGCATTGTTAAACCTAAACTTATGTTAACCCATGAGAGCATGCATAACTGAAACTCAAGCGGTAGCACGCGAGTGAGCTCACCCTTAATACAAATACCTTAATATTTAATATTTTTTAACTATAAAGAAAAAATTACATTTTATACTTATGATTCATTTCCTTTACTTAAATTTATTAGAAATTTAAAAAATATATCAAGTAAAAATTAACATTATTTTGTTAATACAAATTGTAGATTTTTGGAATGAAGTTCCTTAACGCGGATTGCGGTAGGAGTTAGCAAATAAAAAATGTAATCTGTAACGAAAAAAAGTTTATTAATTGGTTGCTATGGCAATGACAAATATAAAATACGAGTAACGAAAAAAGCATTACCAAATTGGTTGCTATGGCAATGAATATAAATACATTCAAGAAACATGTGTTTTGGTTCATCAATTTAAATTAAGAGACGATCGGTTCCGTTCGGCGTAGTTCAGAAATTATCGTCAAGCGCTGAAATACATTCAATAAACATAAAATGTTCGTCCATCAGTCTAGGCCTAACCTAAAATTATTGTGTGTATATTTAATTTATTTTACCTGCCTTAACGGCAACATACGTCTAGGCCTAACCTAAAATTATTGTATGGATGTTGCCGTTAAGACAGGTAAAATAAATTAAACATACGCACAGTAATTTTAGGTTAGGCCTAGACGGATGAACCAACATTTTATGTTTATTGAATGTATTTACAATGAAAGGACATTTAACTGTGTTCACCGTCTTAGCTTTAATGTTATAATTAATTCTACACCTTTATTATAATACCATTAAACGTATGGAAACAGTAAATATTTGTATAAAAAACAATCTAATAACAAACAGCAATTGAAAGATTAAAATTATGTGTGTATGTCGCCGTTAAGGCTGGTAAAATAATCGAAGAAAAGGCGTGATGAACTTCGTTCCTGCGGGGTGCTATGACCACACACATTTACTTTTTTTTTCATAAAAGTATTAGAAAGTTTCCTACTTACAAATCAATTAATTAGAAGCAAAAAAAAAATCTAAACAAATTTGTGTTCTTTTAAAGTTTTTCTCTTTTTTAACAATAATCTTCGTAGTCATCACTTTCACCGTTTTCTTCACCTTGACAGCTTGTGCAAGTTGAGTTCAGGTGACTGTTAGGAGGGGTGGGAGTTCCAGGAAAGGTACACTAAGGCTCAAACACTAGAGATCAAAAGTAACCTAGTACAGTCAAGAAAACAACGCTCACTAGCATGCTCTCTCACGGCTTAAACAATAATTTTGAGCTATAATTATTAATTTAATTAAATCAAGTAAAAAACTTTGTGTTTTACCACCTCTTTCTGAAACGTGTCTCGTTTTTGTTTTGGGTACAAAATTACTTCTTGTATTGTTTTTAACATTATTTAAACATTTCAGATCTGCATCAATAATATTTAAGGAGTTGTTATCTGAAATTTCAATACTATCAGCTTTTTAAAATTAAGTTTGACCTACATAGTAACAATAATATAGGTTACGCATCTTAACAGTCTTTACGCAGTTCCCTTATTGGATTACTAGTTTCAATCTCTACTTTGAGGTGATCTTCAGATCCATGAAAGTCTTAATCCGTTCGCACGAACTTTGTTGGTTTAACACACATTCATACATACACACTTCACAACAAACAATATTTGAAAAAGTGCAACTTTGACCAAAGTGCATGGTCATGTAAAATGTCTCGTATTAAACAACTAAACATTCACTAATGGTTAAAAGACATGTAGGTGTATCTTATCTGCAATAGGTTCCCCCTATATGTTCCTTGTCAAAATGATTTGAAAATCTCGAGTTCTTTGAGTGTAACCATTATTAAGCTTTTTGACAAATGTGTAGGATTTCCATTTTTAACTTGGGACTATGTATGTAACCTATAATATTGTTTATAATTCAGTTCTAGTGGCAAAAATCTCCAAAATTAATACATAGTGATGTTTATTAAGGTGTATATTATATTCCCTGAACTCCACGGGTCTGCTGAACATTCGGGCCCAGGACATTTGTACCTTATCCCCTGCCCAAGGCCATAACAACCAGGAAAACTTTCCGGGGGGGGGGGGGGTCATCAGAATTTTCAATACACAATGCATTGCGTGTTTTGTTAGAGTAAAGTATTTTTATTGAACCTTCACAGCTTTTTTATTTTAGATAAGATCAAGGTCAGAAGGGAATAAGGCTGTAAACTACTGCATCCATGTGTATTGTACGTTGTAGTTTAATCAAGCATATCTAAATATCAGTATGCATGCAATGCACAATGATGTAAAATATGTTGCTCGATCCTCTGTTGTGTTGTCTATTTTATAATTGAATTTGCACTTTTTAAACCTAGTATTAATTTTTCCTACTAAAGTTCGGGGTTGCGGGGGGGGGGGAGGGGGGGATTGATCCCTTGCCTCTGCCCTGCAATGGAATCCGACCCAAACTATTATAATTATGAATTTTGCAGTACAATTCTTTATTATTTTAGTAACAGGTATATGGGATCACACTTTGATCACACTTTACAGCTTTTTTTTTTTATAAAGAATATGACCACTGAAATAACTTTCAATAATCACACATTCGTGTTACTCTGTCATAGGTTGATCAAGACTCGGCAACTCGAGTGGACTTCTCGACCTTCTTTAACGGGTCTGAGATCGTTGTCGCTGGAAAACTGCAGGCACAAGAGCAACCTTCATCGTCTTCCAGTTCTGGAGAGTTAGTAGCAAAGAGTGCTGACGGCTACACAACTTATCCGATTTTGATCGATTGCATCCCTGACAAGAGATGCCTCCCTGTACCAGAAGTGAAAAACCGTTCAATCAGTGAGTTGAAATATGTTACGGTAATAAATTATAGAAGTATAAAAGAAAAACCATTTATAGTTTCCTTTTGATAACTTTTCAAAAGTTTGTTAAAAAAATCTGAATACTCTTGTAGTTTTATAAATTTTAAAGTTTGGTTTGAATCTGTTAGTGTGTTAATATTTAAAAAACAGACATTGTTCGTGGATTTTCAATTTGCCATCTCAAAACTAGGGAAATATTTTCTTTAATGGAGAAAATGTCAATAAAAAACAATAATTCAGAAACATGTTTTAAACATAAATATAACTCATTTTTACAAACAAATCTAAATTAGGAAAAATCTGTTATTTTATTTATTCTACATGTCTTTACGAAATTTGTAATAGGCTAATAAATAATGTTAAAAGAGTCAAAATCCCTAAACTAAAATAAAATAGAAAGTAAAAGTAAATAAATTACACCAGACAAGCAACAATAAACTAGCAAAAGAAAATTTAGCAGAGGGGTTCAATTATAAACATTACATATTATATAGTACGGCCTATAATAAAGTAATATCTCGATTGACCATCACTTTGGATAATAATCAGAGGAGAATGAAACAAGTCATTTATAGCGCTCAAAACAATGTAATAAATCGAAATTAAGTAAAAAAATTACATTTCTAATACAAAAGAGAAAGGAAACAGAAAATTTTAGACACTGAAAATCTATTCAAAAAGTGTAAAATGTTTCAATTTCTTAAACCTTGACTTTCACCACCTTCTTTGCCCAAAAAAGCCACAGTTAACAAAAAGCTTCAAGATCGTTTCAGTTCTTGAATGGTTGCCACTCCAACACGCATTGCAAAAGCTAATTTACAGCCTTTGTCAAGTCTTTGCAGAACACTTAGTTTCTTTAAATAATTAAATTACAAGTGAAAAAACATAGACCAAGACCGGGAGTTGAACCCGGGACCTTCACGTTTCCGTCGTGATGCTCTGCCAACTGAGCTACCCTGATATCTACCGATATTGGTCGATGTTATCTCACTTGTACGGTTTTTACTGCAATTATTGAATTAACAGATTGAATACCTCGTATATATGACATTGAAAACAATCTCAATTCTTATTTCACAGCTTACAGTGGTGTTATTATTATTATAAATATAAATATCAGATGGCAGAGCATCACGACGGAAACGTGAAGGTCCCGGGTTCAACTTCCGGTCTTGGTCTATGTTTTTTCACTTGTAATTTAATTAAATATCCCTTGCTGAGGGAGTGTGTAAGCGGAAAAAAAATAACTTAGTTTCTGTTCAATTGTGCACACAACATGTTTCCTTTTCTTATTTATAGCCATTTTTAATCTATTTAAAAATCCCTTATCTTCTTAATCACAACTTAATTAACTGCAAAAACTACACTGCAATCTTAAAATTAAAAGAAATACAGTAATAAACTTTAAAAGCACACAGCGGATTAAAGAGTACAGTAGTCTGTCAACTGAAGACGGTAGTGTAATGCAGATGGAAAACAAACCTGTTGTGATAATGCGCAGATGGATGGTCGGATAGTCCGAGGTTGTGCTGTAGTGGAAAAAGTAATTAAATCTCAAAAATTGTTTGCACAATCTGAAAATGAGAAGTCATTTGTAGCTTTTATCAAAAACCACACACAAGTAGTTATTTTTAGTCTCTCCTTTATTATTACCTTAATAACATCTTACTGAAGATAACACAAAATTGTAGATTTTCAATTGGTTTTAACATGTCTCCAGAAGTCTATATCCTGAAATTTATGATTATAATTCTTAAAATTTTTTGTTTATTCAGTAATATTTTTACTGTAAATTATTTTAAAACATTTTGGAAAACTCTACCAGTATCGTATTTAGTTATAAACTCAGAACTGTTTATTTTGAAATATAAATTAACCTTTGATGAGAGAGCTATATGTTTTGTGTAGGCCGCCTTGAGAAGGTCTGGGCATATTTGACCCTTCAGCAACTGTTGGACAAAGCCGAGGCACTTTCAGAACCTGCTGATGTCAATGCAACCAAAGCTAAAGCTCTAGATCTGGCACTAAAGGTAAATGTACAATGCTATATGATGTTACCATTAGAATTAAACAGTTTTTACGGATAAAAAGAAAATTTATAATGGCATAAAATTCAATACATAGTATACAAATGGCAAAACAAGTTAGCACTAATAAATATTTAGTCCAATATGGATGCCTAGCAATTCGCTTTATCTAGAAATTAATCTACTTACAATAAAGTTTCAATAACTTCGTAAAATGTTAATAATTTTCAAGTTTTTTATAAAAAATGTTTCATCCGTTGGCCTATTCACATGCTAAGCCCCGAATGTAGATGTAGATCTGCCTTACCAATCTTATTTCGATGTTATGTCACTAGGTAGCACTGTGACATCGGAATGTGTTTGAATAATAAATAATTTGAACATGCAGCTGAACTGCTAACTTTAGTAGAGTGAATTTGTAAAATTCTACACATAGATTTAAAACGGGTATTTTGTGTTTTGATCAATTTCGGGGGAACCAGACGATGTGTAAAGAATAAACTCCTATATTTATTTTTTTAGCTAAAACCCCAAAAAGTTTCTAGTACGAAAAGTCTACCTTCGGATGTTGAGTTTTTGGCTAACGTTCTTGTCCAAGCGACTTAACCCTTAAAGCTTAAATTGGCCAGCCCGTTTTTAGCGTTTTGCTAGCATATTTTTAAAAATTCGCCAAAAATAGTAAATGAACCCCAATCCAAAAGTGTGCAACAGCTTTTTTGTAGAAGAAACTTCAAAGAATTCAAATATGCCACTAAAAATGAGTTTATTTTGAAATTGTAAAAGTTATTAGCTCAAGAAACAAAAAATGTTCAGTAACGAAAGGAAAAAGTTCAACTTTAGCCCTACATAACAAGTAGTAAACATTTTTTGTATTTTTTCGTAAGCGTAAAAAAGTTTCGTAATTTAGTTCTAAATAGAAATATATAAAAACATTTATCAATTTCAAATTTTGTATTTTGAAAAAAAAACAGTTTTTATGTTCCAAGTACACGACTGGTAACAAACCTAGGCCTAGATTGTAACGTCATTTACTAATATATGCTTTGCCCAAAAATGAAATATTATTATAACAAAGTGTAGAGGATAAATCAAAGAAAAGAACGGTATACTTGTCTTTCCTTAGTTCACAAAAGTGTTTGAGTTATATTTATTTGAATAACAAACTGACATCAATCTAATGAAAAGCCACTACCTTACACTCTGCCTATACGACGGAACACTTGAATAACGTGGGAACCCACGCGCTAGAGTTTCTCACTAGAACGTTCATTTCAACTGTCGTCTCTAGACAGACAAAAAACCGGTTATTTCTGGATTACTTTCAACCGTTACAAACTTCAGACTTTGCTGTACAAAATGGTGTAAAGAAATCTGTTAAAACATAAGGCAGTGCCTTCCCAGTATCGGTTGACAAATGGGCTGTTTCATTGGTTGAGAAACGGTCCAATCGCAAGGGTTTACAGTAATTCTTGGAAAAAGTACTAGTTTTATAGTGACATCTGATTGGAAGACACCAACAGAAAGATAAAATCTTGACGAATCCAATGGTATCGTTATAATTGCCAAAGAAATATTAGTGTAGATGGTCTTAAACGTTGAAGAAGTGGGAAATAACAGTACAATTGTATGCATATTCGCGCACAGAAAGAGCTGTAGACCGATGTGCATATTTTAAAATGATGATTACGTATGTAAATATACGTTTTACGAAAAAGTTGTAAATACAAAAATTAAAGTTTAATTCATTTCTTTTCCAATGGTGCCAGTTTTATTACGATTGGAGTAAATTAATTAATCGAAAATGCAAATCTATGCAAATTCTCGCTAATTGTCGAAATAGCTGCATTTTGCGCCTGAGAGAACGTCACTTTGGGCAGTCTGCCACAGGGAGGGTTAAAAAACCAATGTGTGTACCAACCAGATTAAAATATAGCCATTAGAGTGCAAACATGTATGTAAATATATAGATATAAACAAAATCGGGGGACCATGATCGGTGATCATTGATGACTCCTGACCTTAGATCTTACCATAAGAGTCACTGCAATAGCTTACTTTTCTATTGAAATTCGCTAATAATTAATTCTAATCATCAGATGAAACAATTTTTTTGTTTTTGTTTAAGACCAGTTGCTAACAGGGGACTTATTTTCAATAGACTTATACTTATGCAGCTGTTTATGAGTTTGTTATTTTACTTAACACTTTCTGTGCTACACCATTTTACGGTCCTCTATTAGCAATGACTAGCAAGTTGGTGCCCTCGGATCGAGCTTGCGGCTTTAACGCCTATAACTTTCTTTCTAGTTGATATTCACCTAGGCTAAGCTAACAGTACTCGTAGAAGGGCCTCTACTAACTACTGAGGTACGAAATATGGCCATAGGCAATGACTAAATCCCCTTTTTTCCAATGTAAAGTGAATACTGGCGATGGATATTTTTTGCGGCTTTAACCTTTCTCAGCACGGAACATGTTAATACTTTGTTTTATAGGGATTGTAGATTTATTACTTCAGCATAGATAGAGTGCTTTTGACCTCATATGTTTCTGTTTTGATTAATCTTGGGCAGATTGAGAGCTGCGATGTATTTTTTTTTTAGTTGCTAATGTTAAGATTTTGTAATTTTATTCTTTCAGTATAAGTTTGTAACGCCGTTGACTTCACTCATTGTCGTTAAACCCAATGAAACCTCTTCAGTAGAGACAGAACAAGTCCGTCCTGGTGCCATACCTCCAGGTGCTATGTACGCTAGCTTTGCCAGACCAGCTGCAAGTAAGTACAAACAGTTTAACATCTTCACTAAACCTTAGGCTGTAGAACCTGAACAGGAGTTTTGCTATCCCAAGTCAAACACACATGACTACAATTAACAAAATACAATTTCATCTATAAAGTAAACAACATTTGTGCACTAAGGCTGGTGCGATGCTCCACTACTTTGATCGTATGTTTGTCACTTAGTTCTGTCCCCTGCGTCAGTGTGAGCCGAGTTTTTCGCTGAACGGTCGTGCGTCATTGTTCTGTAACCTTTCAAAATGTCATCAAATGTGAAGTGTGTAATATCATTCGTTTCTGAATGCACAAATGTACCTAATGAAATTTATAGGCAAATAAAGCATGTCTACGGGTGGTAATGCAATGAACGAGTCTTCAGTGAGAAAATGATGCATAATGTTTAATCCAGGAAGAAACGGTGTGCACGATGAAGATCGTAGTGGGAGGCCATCACTTGTTACAGATGAGTCGAAAGCAAAAGTTGGAGACAAAATTCAGGAAAAGAGGAGTTTCACTTTAAGCAGGTTACGTGAATATTACCCACAAATTTCATGATCGCTCCTTCATGAAATAGAGCATATTGGCTACAAAAAAGTTTGTGCTCGGTGGGTGAATAAGAATTTGACTGAAGTCCATAGGACAAAACGGATGGGAGCAGCCCTTGTATTTTCGACCCAATATCATAATGATGGTGACAAATTTCTTGATTGCATTGTAATGGGAGATGAATCTTGGGTGTCATTCAAGACTCTGGAAAACAAGCGTCACTCTATGGAGACCACTCAAACTCATGCTCAAATCCGAGAAAAGAAAAATTGAATTTAAACACCAGAAAGGTGATGGCAACCGTTTTTTTTTTTGAGTTGAAAAGGTTTTCTCCTTCTAGAGTTATGCAAAGAGGTGATACCAATAAACTCAGAAGAATATTGAGGAACTCTTCAACGACTTCGACGCGCCAAAACAAGAGCCGTGGAATGTTGTCGGCAAAGGTGGTTAAGCATGGCCTCATGCGTCAGCGAGACACAGTGAGCGCACGAAGTGGAAAATATTTGTACAGCCCTGACTTGACACCAAGTGATTATCACTTATTTCCGAAGCTAAAGGAATTTTTGGGTGGAAAACAGTTGGCAAGCGTTGAAGACCTCAAACAAGACGTGACATCCTGGCTCAAATCTTGTAATGGTTCAACATCGGAAATGAAAAACTGGTGCCATGTTACAATAAGTGCCTTGACAGTTATGGTGACTACATTGAAAAGTAGAGTAAGGCATTGTGACTATGTAAATAAAGTTTTATATTAATATATTTTATTTTTATATACTTTTTGCCGAAACATTCATTACTTTTGTATTGATTCTCATAGTCTTCTCTTTATTATCATTCAGATATTTCTCACATTATGTTTCAGTCTTCTCAAATTTATTTTTTTTAACGAAATTTCTTAATTCTGCTTTGAATTACATTTGACAAAAAATAAGCCCAACAAACAATACATAATCTACCATTGTGTAACTTAAACGTTACAAAAACTAAAAATAATAATAGTTTTTTTTGTTTATCAGCCCCACGTTGGGCGCCATTTTGTAACTTATGCGTTACAAAAACTAAAAATAAAAATAAGTTATACTGTGTAAAATAAAAAAAAATGGGATTCGGTAAAAAATTCAAAAAATTAAAAAAAAATATATTTTAGATCAAAATAAAAATGCTATATGTGGATT
>JAGFPH010001193.1:29565-58847 GCA_018207615.1 Philaenus spumarius
TCTTTTACAGTCTGCTTTTATATTCTATTATTTATTTATAAAAAAAAATGATTCTACTGTAATTATTTTGCGTCATTTAGAAATGTATATATAAAAATTATAAATGGTTAATATTATTTATCTATTGCGTCATTTTATTTATTTAGACCAAACCTCTGTGTCTTTAGTCACTATAGGAAACAGCTCATTATTTCTTATTTTATATTTTCTCTGTGACATGGACGTTAGTGTTACAATTGGTCAATAAAATACAACCATAAAATTACCTTCTAACTATACTATTTAAAAAAGTGATAAAATATACATACATCTTAATCAATAAATAACTTTAAACAAATATGCTGCCTCAATAACAGAAATTGCAAACAAAAACTTTAGAAAAGAAAAAAAAAACAAAAGGATTTAACATAAAAACATTGTTTGTCAAACTATCATCAATTATATTGGCAGAATTTATTAGGTACCCCTTAGGAAAAGCCTGATTTGGGGTTACCGTTGAGAAACGAAGAACCATTGGCAGAAGCAGAAAATAAGTACTTGATACTAAAAATTAATTGAAATAGAAAAGAAAAAAATAATTTTTCTGTAATTCTGTGCCCAAGTTCAATTTAGACATATTGTTTTTTTTAAGATTTCACTATAGTAGTGTTTCAACATTTTCCTGAGCAACTATCCATTTTGAAATCGTTTTAACGAATTTATTTGATGACTTTAAGTCTATCACTTCAGGCGGCAAATTGTTCGAAAGTTTTGGTGCCATGTAGGCGAAAGATCTTTTAAATGCCTCCATGTACGGCCTTGGCTGTTCAAAACTATTGGGGTGTCTTAAGTTTTTCTCATTTTCTCTATGCATTATCTTTTTATCACCGCCTCTCAGGAAAAACAACCTTAAAACTTTGAAAATATACAAATGCCTCAGAGGGAAAATTCTTAACTGTTTGAATAATGGAAATGATGGTTTGATTCTTGGTTATTTTAACAAACTACGAACAAATTTTTTGAATAATGAGTAGAGGCTTGATTGAATTTAAATAAGTCCCTCCCCAGCAAGTTATTCCGTATTCAAGTCTAGAATTAATTAGGCCGAAATAAACATTTTTTTAAACGGATATTGGGCACAAGTATCTTAACATATATAATTTCCTTAGAGCTACTAACATTCCAGAGTTTAAATGTTTTATGTGGACCTTCCAAGAACAATTATTATCGAAGAAAACTCCTAGATATTTAATACTAGATACCTGTTCAATTTTGATACAAAAAGTACACTCTTGCGATGATTGAATAATACACTGAGGACATTTATACATTAAATTATTTATTTGATTATTTATAGCTTTTTGTTTAATTTGAAAGAGAATGTATTTGGTTTTTTCACTTAATACCATTTGGTTTTGAGCAAACCAGCAATTTAACTTGTTTAAGTCTTCGTGCATTTGTCTAATTAGGTCTTCTCTATTTTTTGCACTGTAACACAATGCTGTGTCGTCTGCATAAGCAGTTAGACTACCATTAAAAGCACCCTCACATAAATCAACATATATTAGAAATAGAACTGAACCGAGAACATAGTCCTGCGGAATTCCGCACACAACAGGTTTTAGTTCACTTAAACAACCAGAAACCCTGACACATTGAGATCTTTCACCCAAATAGCTAGAAAACCAACTATACGCAACACACCTCGCACGCCTGCGTTCCAGAGTTTACTCAGTAAAATTTTATGGTCTACGGAGTCAAAGGCCTTTGTTATGTATTAATCTGTTATCTATACGCCCATCTTCTCTTATGATTTCTAAGCCGTCCTTACAGGTTAACACAACAGTGACATGCTAAATAGATAAATAACAAAGTAACATAAGGATTAAGTAATGTGTATTGTTTGTTTTTGTTGTAGTTTTGAGTTTATTGTTTTTAGTTTACTGTGTTGAAATGTGTTACAAGCTACATCCACCTATTTTACCATTTAAAATAATCTTATTTCTCTTGACGTCAATTGTCAACAACACACACACACACAATAAGAACCCAGCACACCAAGTGGCAGAAGCTGAAACTATTCCAGCCCTTCGTATTATTTCTGGGACCCTCCTTTTATATCTGCACAAAGCAAAAAAAAAAAAAGCAAATCATTTTTTTATAGTATAATAAATGGAAATATACATTAAAAAATTGTTTGCTTTTATAGATTATGGAGCAGCTCAACCTCAATTTATGCTTGCTTCAGCAGGGGCACCAGGACTTTCTGGATTTTCTGGTGGTGCTGCTGCTGGAGGATTTTCTGGTGGTTTTTATGGACCACCACCACCTATGGCTCCAAGTGAGTGTCAAAATAATTTTATGTTACTGAAATCTCAAAAAAATACCTGAAATAGCATAGCACTACCCTGTATAACTTTCTGTCCTGTACATATATTTTCAAAATTGTACGATCATAGTTACTGGAACAACACCGATCAATCATTAGTCATTTTAAATTTTAAACTAATTTTTATTTTTATGGCACAATAAATATTCCAATTTTTCGAAGAAGGTTGACAAGTTTGCGCCAGATGAACGAGAGTGGAGTGAATTGCATCGAGTAATTTTGGATCTTGTTTCACAATCTGGTGTTTTACCAAATTTAAAAGCAGTTCAAATTGCACTGCCGGATAAAATTTCTAAATTGTTGTGCATCTTCCGACTGCAACACACATTTGCGAGAGTTGAAGAAACTCTAAATTAAATTCGTTGATCCGCCCGTTATCGTACGCAACACTACATTTTTTTCACAATTTGATTAGCACTCGAAAAAAAAAGATACAAAATAAAAAACTTTGATCAAGTCACACAATTGATGGCGAGTTGACTCTCATGTCTAAACGAAAGTTTCCTGGTCACGAGACTGCTGCAGCGACTGTTGAATCTCGCACAACTGTAAGTAAGTCTCAAGAGTGTAAGTGATCTCAAACGGACAACAGAACGAGACTAATCTCGAGGACAAACATAATGTTCGTTTGACTATTCATTGTGAGAACCATACTTTGCACTTGCTTTGTGTATGAAAAGTAATTTATGAACAAATACTAAACTTGTCAAATCATTTAGAGATTAACGAGCGAGATGTTTTCCAAAATTAATAAATGGTTACTAGGCTTATTCGGGAAAGAATGTGTGAGTCAGCGTACACGAAAAAAGTTGTAATAGCTCAAGCTCTAGTCAGCGTGTTATTATGTAAAGGTTGCAAGAAATGTTTGTTTTTATCCATCTACGTTTCAACCTCTGTGGCATATATACATAGCAAAACACATGTCAATGAGGGGATAACTTTTAATATTTACTCAATTGGCACACATTACAAAATAGGCTAAACAAGATTTACATTGCATAAGAGCAAAAGGAGAAATGTTGTTATGATTTGTTTGATGGTTTGGTGATATTTTACCGTAGAAATATAAGTTTAAATTAGCATAATGTGTCTGTTGAATACAAAATAAGCAAAAGCTTTTAGCATTTAGTCTAGCTTTAGCTTTCACTGTTAAGTGAAAGCTTTTAGTCTTAGCACTTCATTAAAGTGAGGTGAATAACCTTTAGCTAAGGCTAGTTATCAAAAGCTGGAAAATTTTAGCCAAAGCTTAAAGTCTGACATATGTTGTTTGAAACAATTTAAAACAGCTGTTGCAGTTTGAGGATTGATGTTATTAGAACTCATTAAATAGGCTAGTATAAAATGTATAGCTCTGCCAATGAAGAAAATATCACAACAAACGAAAGTTTAAATAAAAAAGAAATGTTTTTTTTAATTTATTGGTTTTACTTGCATTTTTATTAGGCCTATTTAGTATTAAATAGTTAAAGATTTCAAATTAATTTGCATTTTTGTACAAATTCACAAGTTGGATTTGATGATGTAGGCCTGCCCTTACCTGTTCTCTTACCCAAACCCAGATAATAATAATATACACTCTTGCTATTATTATCTTTGCCTATTATTATAAACCTAACCTGTCAGAGCTTCAACATATTAAGCAAACTGTGATGAACTCTAATGAACAATCAGGAATTACATCATCAGAAATTCGTCATAAATTTCTTAACAAACAAAAAAGGAAGGCATGTTAAAGAAGAAATGCAGAGAAACAAAAGATTTAACCATAAATCAACTTCAACGGAGTTTGATTTTCGATCAGTTAAAACTGACAAAGCTGCAAATTGAGCAATCAGAAAATTAACAATAATTGCAATTCTATGCAAATAAATGAGTTATATTCAATTCCAATTGTAGAAATGACTCGGACGAATTTTCACTTCTTTATAATGAATAACATAAAGTAACTTTAAATTAAAATTAAACAAATTTAGGCCTATGTGTGTTAATTCTTCCCAATTTGGATATTTATTCTAATAGTTTTTAGTATGAACTCACATAACCTATTGTTTTTTTGCTCGAATTGGCATAAATGCATACATTTAAATGTCAAGGTAACATCTTTAAGTCACCAGGAGGGCATACTGAAATATATTCAAGCTTGCACTAAACATTTTTAGCTTTAGCTACATTTTATTCACTTTATTTTAAGCTTTAGTTAGGAAAATTAGTCAAAGCTTAAAATTATTAGACAAAGCTTTTAGTACTAGCTTTTGCTTATTTTTATTCACACTATTTTAAGTAATGACTTAAAATTTTAAGTTATAGCTTTTGCTTATTTTTTATTCAACAGACTCAATCTTCTGTGTTGTTTACAAACATTTAAATTTCAAAATAGGCCTACAATGAACTTGTTACTACAAACTAAAGGTGAATCTAACGTATGCTTGGTGGTGATAAACTATTGTATGGTAATGTTGCAGTGGCTTTCTACCCGTCCACAACTCACAAAGGCTTCATGTCTACTCTATCACAAGATATATATGGACCCGATGAATCTGGTAAGGGACATTATACTATTCAAGAGAATACTAGTGTTACGAAATAGAATGAGTTGCTGACAACTTGACAATGGCAGAGTTGCACAATCGTGTAATATAGAGTAGGTAGTTGTGTAAGTAGGACTTATGTAAAATTGCTGAATGGCTTTGATAAGTAAGCCATCAGACTGATACAAAGCCAAAACAGGGAAAACTGAGAGGGGGGGGGGACAGAGTTTTTAAATAAGGAGAACAGATTAGAAAAAGGGGGCTTTTGGGAAAGTTTCTTGGGAGACCGGGGCTTCGGGGTGTAGACGCCGGCATGGGCGTCAAGGGTGTGCCGGCCCAGGTGGACGTCAAGGCGAAGAAGTTGAGCTGTCTGATTATCAGAGTAAAGATGAGGACACAGTTTGTGGATTAAATGGATAATTGTTTTGTGTAAATTCTGGATTAGAATCAGTTTCTGTGGGTTGCTCTATTGGGAGAGTTAAATATATATTTAAAATAATTCATATTTGGGGTGTAAAAATTTGTACTCAATTTTGCCCGTTATGTAAGCATAAGTTTTAGACGGAGGTTTACTGTAATTAATTATATTATTAGGGAATTTCCAAAGGAAAAATGAGCTATTGCAGTGACACTTAAAATAAGAACTAAGGTCGGGAGTAGTAAATGAGCACCGATCATGGTCCAGGTGCGGATCCAGGGGAGGGGCAAAGGGGGCAATTGCCCCTCCCGAACTTCGAAACAAAAAGGTTACGTGTCTTATTACATTCTGATTTCTACAGGAAAAACACGAGATTAACTCATTGAAAAATCGATAGGGAAAGCAATCGATTTCCAAGTTTGTTTCTTGCTTAGTTGAATCGGTTGGGTCAACGTTCTGACGATGAATTGCGCACGTAGCGTCTTGCTTCGTTTTCGGCTTAAAAAGTAACTTATATAGGCTAGTAAAATTTTTAATCTATGGTTTTCTTAGCTCTTTTGGCTAGGCTAGTTGTTTACTTCAAAAACAGATCAAGTTTTCTAATTGGTTTGTGTATTTTTGTTTGATATTTTATTAAGATATAGTTTTGAACTAATATGAATCAAACTTCAAAATTAACATCTTTTTATTAAAAAAAAAAAAAACAACAACAAAAAACAGAAGACATCAACAGGTAAGCTTCCTCTTTATTCTGACACAGTTGTTCACGTACATATATGTAGGCGATAGGCCTATATTTACTTACCTTAATCAAATTAAGAACGAGTTTTATTTTTAAAGTTTTATAAAAAAAAAAAAATCCTTTTGTTAGTTCAGCATTTACTTTACGTAATTCTAAATTAAAACTATTAAAGAGTTAATAATGAACAATGAAGGATAGTAAAAAATAATAAAATCACTAAAAATCTAACCTCCGATAATTCCGCAAGTAATAAATAAAATATTATAGTGTAGGCCTACGCACGTTTTAATTTGTGAATAAAATTGAAATCCGAAATAGATTTGTTGAATTTCATCGAAGTCAAAAGTATTGTATGGTGAACAAAAATATTGTTCTCAATCACAATAATATGGTTATAGGCCTAAGTGATAAGTTACAATGTCACATGATCTGCGACTTCTATTTTCTTGTTCTTACTCATTTCGGAGCTTATGTCACAAAATCAGAGCTTCACTTATTACAGGTTGTTACAAAAAGTAATATTTTTTCGTAAAAGGTGTAATATTTTGATATATTTAATATAAGCGAACGTAAGATCTCAAGCAAACTGCGCTGTACGAAGGCCGATGCCAAACCAAAGTTTTTAGACATGAGTAAATACAAAAATAAAGAATTTAACAAGTCAAAAATTGTTGACAACCAAAATATTTCCATTCAAATTCAACGTTTTGCGTTAACAATTTTTATATTTTGTGCGAACCCCCCTCAACCTAAAAGTTATTTTGCATACCTGGGAAGTATTGCCCCCTCCCAGATGAGGTCCTGGATCCGCCACTGTCATGGTACCCAGAACACGTTTTGGGTATCATTAAATTTCATATATATATATTTGTATATATGTGTTCACACTCTAGCAGCCGCATTTTAAATCCGATTTGGTTCAAATTTGATACACACTTTGGCTGTCGACGTCGCTCAAATGAGTTCGTTAGCCAAAAAAATCCAACAACCGGAAGCACATTTTTTGACCGGAAGTAACCATTTTTTTAGATTTTTCCTACGAGAGTGATTTTTTTTTCTAAAAATTGTAAATGTAGGATGTTATTCTACACATTTTGTTTTTTTACACGACCTTATAGCTTGTTTGGTTCCCTCAAAATCGATCAAAACATAAAATACCATAAAAGTACCCGGTTCAAAGCTATGTGGTGGATTCTACCGTGGGGTTGGCGTGCGAAGCACGCAATGCATTGTGTATTGAAGATACTTCCAATACAGGGGTTGGCGTGCGAAGCACGCAATGAAAGTGTATTGAAATACTCCCAATATGTGGAATGGCGTGCGAAGCATTTTGCAGCTATTCAGCACCGTCGTGAATAGATCTATTTTCCAAATTGTTGGTTGAAACCCTAAAACTTAGGCCTATAAACCTAATTTTGGAAATTTGCTCAACTTACGTCAGCGGTCGAATTATTACATAGTGTAGAGATTAAACGGATGTCAAGCTTTCGGAATAAAATAGATGTTTATATGTATAGGCCTACTTATATGTGTGATGTATGTTTCTACCCTGTCATTAAAGTTGGAGCCAAGCGAGTAGCCCCTTCATCATACCAAACAAGGTCAATACAAACTGCTTTTAATTTTTCTGGGAGTCTGTTGTAGTTCAACAAGTTAATTTTTAATAACATTTAATTTTTTCAATCTTTCAGACTGTATTATATATTTAAGAATTGATCAATAATTTCTATTCTAAGAATAGATTTAATTCCGATCATACATTCGTACAACTATTACTACTTCTAGCCATAGGATGCACCTCTAAACCTGACAGGCAGAAGATAGACAAACTTAAAGCAAGGTGTGCACGGGAGCGTGCCTACACAGGACAATACGAGGGCTAGTTTTGGGCGCGTGCTTGGTCAGATTTAACTTTTAAAACCGCTGGTTGCCTTGCTAGAAATAAAATTAGGATATGCTCCAAGATGTATTTCCAAGATTGCACTACACAAGTCGTATATTATTGTGCACTAACGGTTGCTGTTGCAACAAATCAGCCTGAGTGAATTCTGTTTACACATTTATTAAGACAATTTTTGTAGAAATTTGTGAACAAAATTGGTTCATTGGAAGTTATGTAGAAACATACTCAAAAGCGTTTTACAAGGAAACCAATTTCTTTTGTAATTAACCTATTAGAATTGTAGAAAGTGTTTCGGAAAATATTTGTATCCTGTATTTTATGTACTATTAGAGAACTCTGGGTGCATTGCAAGCCAATCACCTTTCCTTCATAATTGCACATATTTCATAATAATTTCTTTTGAATAAAATTGAAGGATTAATTATAACCTCAAAACTGGGATCGTAATTGCATTAAAATCTAAATAAAATAATCAGGAGTTATATTAAAGGTTAAAAAGAACCATCACGATTTTACTTGTAAAGAAAACCTAAAAGTTTTATATGCAAATTAGTTTGAATCAACCGATAGTGGAAATGCCACTTAGAAATAGCCTACTTGCCAGAGAGATGTTAAACAGTTGATAATTATACCAAATCACCCCACACAAAACCCTCGATGTGTCTTAACTCTCAAAGTGGCAGATTGCAATCTCTCGGGCGCAAATGCAACCCGCTCCAACCTTAGCGATAATTTGCATATATTTGCATAATCGGTAATTTAATCCACTTAGAATCATCCAATCGTAATAAAACTGGCACCATTGGAAAGGAAATTAATTAAACTTTAATTTTTGTATTTACAACTTTTTTGTAAAACGTATATTTACATACGTAATCATCGTTTTAAAATATGCATATCTTGTTACAGCTATTTCCGCGGGCGAATCTGCATACAATTGTACTGTTATTTTCCACTTCTTCAACTTTGAAATCCCCCTACTGAAGTATTTATATCGAGATTATAAAGCTACCATTAGATTCTTCAAGATTTTATCTTTCTAATGGTGCCTTCCAATCAGATGTCACTATTTTACAGGATTAATACAAAAGATGTCTGTAAACCCTTGCGATTGGACAGTTTTTCAACCAATGAAACAGCCCATTTGTCAACAGAGATGACGTCTACAATTCCATATGTTTTTACAGATTTCTTGATACCATTTTATAGAGAATCGTTCAATCTTTTTAACGGTGGGAAGTTAACTAGAAATAACCAGTTTTTTTGTTTGTCTAGACAGCTGTGGAAGTACATAATTAGGACAGTGTGGCGAGACCGCCCGGCATTTGTCCCCCCCACGGTATTCAAAGCACCCTTCTTGTAACACGGCAAAATGTCATTTGATTCATGTCATTTTGTTATTCAAATAAAGATAACTCAAACACTTTTGTGAACTAAGGAAAAACAATTATACCGTTCTTTTCTTTGATTTATCCTCTACACTTTGTTATAATAATATTTCATTTTTGGGCAAAGCATATATTAGTAAATTACGTTTCAATCTAAGCCTAGGTTTGTTAGCAGTCGTGTACTTGGAACATAAAAACAGTTTTTTTCAAAATAAGAAATTTGAAATTGATAAATGTTTTTATACAGTTCTATTTAGAACAAAATTACGAAACGTTTTTACACTTACGAAAAAAATACAAAAAATGTTTACTACTTGTTATGTAGGCCTAAAGTTGAACTTTTTCCTTTCGTTACTGAACATTTTTTGTTTCTTGAGCTAATAACTTTTACAATTTCAAAAGAAACAAATTTTGAGTGGCATATTCGAATTCTTTGAAGTTTCTTCTACAAAAAAGCTACTGAACACTTTTGGATTTTTGTTCATTTACTATTTTTGGCGAATTTTTAAAAATATGTTTGCAAAACGCTATAAACGGGCTGGCCAATTATTTTAGCTTTAACCATGCCAGTTCTAGGATTAATAAATAAAGTACACTAATATATAAGACAACATTGTTCTCAATTTTCCATTTATAATTAATTTACAAACTCCAATCTATCATCAAATCTATAACCCAATTCTTTACCATTACATGCTTTTCAGTGATGTCTCAAAACAGTCAGTAGTAAAAAAAAGGCCTAAAAGTATAATTTTTACATTTGGCATTAACAAAATTTTCAACAGACGCCAAGGTTTGAACCCCCAAGCTAATAATTCACTGGCATGCTCTGTGTAATTTATAAATTAACCAATACATCTATTGTGTTTTAATAACCATTGAAAGCAGAATATGGTTATTAATAATATAAAGCTATTAACAAAATGCATAATATTAACTAATTAATGAACTTATTTCGTTGTAGATACATCAGAGAAAGGTACCTTGGACGACCTGCCTTGGCTCTTTAACTATACAACTGACAATGTAACCTACAGTTTGCCTATAAGTGGGGGAGAAGAAAAATACCTTCTTGGGCAAAATGAGGTAAGTGCTTTTGTAATATTACGTATTAACAAATATTTACATTTAGTGGAATTGAATTAAAAAAGAAATTAAAAAAATATCACACTCCTATTTAAAATAGTTTTTTTTGTAACACGTCAGCTGATGTGTCAACACGACAAATCAGCATAGTGTGAATGCATCTTTAAACAGCTATTTTGTATTTAAAGTTTAACAACATAATTTTAGGTTAGGCCCTTAGGCCTATACTGAATCAACACTTGTTTCTTTAAAGCATTTACATTCGTTACCATAGAAACCAAGTTAAGTACTACCATTGACTATGTAAAAATGAGTAGACGTCCCAAGAGTATAGTAGTAAATGAAGCCAGGAAAAACGACGGCACAGCAAGGGCATCTATCGGGAGTAACAAGAAGCCAGTCTTAAGCGTAGCAGTAGGCCAGCGCTCCGTGGTGAAATCACGAACTATAGATGGCTTTAATAAGCGGAGACTTATTTTGAGTACTGTGCGAGAGAGAAGGAGATAGTTTCGAGGAAGGGCACACAACTTCCCCTTCCCCCTCGCACTACCACTTTGTCACTTTACCCACCGTAATGTGGCAAACAAGCCGAGCAGCTTCCTGCATAGGTTTTTCGTTTTTTCTCAACGGCTGGCACTTTTCTCTTGACTAATATTTGTTTATCACCAGCCCTGTTCCTTACAACGTCCACTGTCCACTCACGTTATTATTATTGAAAGATAATACAATGATTAAATTAATTACATACAATTACAATAAAACAATGTTAACGGGAATATTAAAAGAATATTGTAACTATAGGCATATAAATCATATTGTATTATAGAAATTAATGTTAATGTTGACCCATTGTTACTTTGTGTAATTAGAAAACAACTCTTTACACAAAGCCGACTTCTGATTTAAACTTTGAGCAATAGGTTCTCTTGCAACCTAAAAAGAAATGGTGTTGTTGTCTACACTTAATTAATTAAATATATTTGAAGAAGAGGTTTTATTCTTCTAAACGCTACGTCTTAAACCTGCAAAACTGGATTCGGTTTTACACATACATATATATACATGCTACACATTATTTTTGATATTTTTCCATTAAACTTCATAAATTATGTATTTTTTGTTCTATTTGATTCCATAATTTTTAGTTTTAAGAACTTATTTCTTGAAATGTTGTATATTTAATTTGAATGAAAACATACATATCTACTAGCTGAAAACCCTTGCTTCGCTACAGGGAATTTTTTTGTTGCATCACCATGATTTATAATTAATTGTCATAGTATTCTCTCATTTTCTTTCATCTATTATTATTAAAGTGAATTATAACATTTATATTCAATTATTTGGTATTTATTGTTCACTGGTTGCCCGTAAATTGTCTTCGTCATGGTATGGGTGCTAAATAAATTAAATAAATAAAAAATTCAGAGTGAAGAGCGTCTTTTTTTTCAACCGCTAAATCTACAGACTGGTAAATCACAGTCTTAGCTTGATATTTGCAGCGTCTTTAATTGCGAATGCATAGATCGGGTTAGTTTTGATTAGGTTACATCTTAAATATTTTCTTAAAGTTAATAAGTTCCAAATTTCAGCTCTCTAGCTTTAAGGAAAGAATACAAATTATTAATTGTTTTTAGGGTTTGTTATTACATTTTCAACCATTAGCTGCACGTAACGAAATGTACAACTGGTTTACTTTTTATGTGTATCGTGTATGAAATAAATGTACAAAATTTCAGCTCTCTAGTTTTAAGGAATGTATGAATATTAATAATTATTGTTTTTATGGGTTGTTAACACATTTTCACACCTAGCAGCAAGTAACAAAATGTAAAAGTCATTTACTTTTCATAAAATTTCAGCTCTCTAGTTTTAAGGAATGTATGAATAATGTATTCATATGTGTTTTGTAAGAAATATATGTAAAAAAATTCAGCTTTAAGGAAAGTAAACAAACAACATATATTGTTTTAGGGGATGTTTCAACCCTTAAAGGTCAAATATTTTAAAATCCTATTTTTGAGCGCCTATAGCGCCTATGAGCAATATGTGAACCAAATATTTCACGTTTCTTAACGGTATTAAATTAATATTTATAGTTATAGGGGTTGTTACTAAATGTTCACACCTTAGCAGAACTTGATAAAATGGTAAAACTGCTTTATTTTTTATATTTATCTTCTAAGAAATAAATGTATAAAATTTCAGCTTTCTTGCTTTAAGGAAAGTATAACAAACAATGTTTATTGTTTTATGGGTTGTTTAAACCCTTAAAGGCCAAATATTTAAAAATACTTTCTAAGTTCGCCTCTAGCCCCTATTGAGCAATATGTGTACCAAATGTCACGTTCCTAGGCGGTATTCAATTAATATTTACAGTTTTAGGGGTTGTTAATGCATTTTCACCTATTAGCAGAACGTTACAAAATGTAAAACTGGTTTACTTTTTACATCTATCGTGTAAGAAATAAACGTAAAACATTTTTGTTTTCTAGCTTTAAGGAAATTATAACATACAATACTTATTTTGTTATTGGTTGTTTCAACTCATAAAAACCAAATATTTTAAATCATTACTTAGTTTGCCTTTAGGTCCTATGAAAAATATGTGTACCAAATTTCACGTTCCTAGGAGATAGGGTTTTTGAGATATATAACAAACAATATTTATTGTTTTAAGGATTGTTTCAACCTTTAAAGGCCAAATATTTTAAAATGCTTTCTTAGTGCGCCTCTAGTGCCTATGAGCAATATGTGTACCAAATTTCAAGTTCCTAGGTGGTAAGGTTTTTGAAATATATAACAAACAATATGTTCGGACATTTGCCATCATTTGTGTGTTAAATAATCACACACGACGTTTCGGGAATAATATAATAAAATTCAACATCCATCATTAACAAACAATAACTTCAAACAGAGAAACAATATGTATTGTTTTAGGGGTTGTTTCAATCCTTGCAGGCCAAATATTTTAAAATCATTTCCCCTGTGGCAAATACATGTACCAAATTTCACATGAGTGAGTGAGGGCTTTGCCTTTTATATGTATAGATTTGTTTGTTCATAATATGACATACACTTGTCTTGTAATTATTCAATACCTTGTCAAAAATAAACTTTTGACACTATTTTCAACTAGAAATTATCAGTTAGTATATTATACAGGGTGACTGTAGAGTAACTTGCACACCCCTTTATCTTGGTTATTTGTTAAAATAGCTAAATGCGGTTTGCGGCAATATTTTGTTACAGTGAGGGGCTGCTAAAGAAACATAATACCCATTGTTCAATTTTGGTCGAAAGGGGGTTGGTGGGGGAGGGGGTAACTCAAAATTTTCAAATTAGACCAATAGTTATGTGATACATCACTGTAAAGGTCCTGTTGAAATAAGAATTTTGATGTAAAAAAATCTTTTTTAGGACAACCATAACCAAAATGGCGACCATTTTGTTTATAGTCAATGGTGGTAGTTGTGGGCAGAGCAGGCTCAAGGAAAAATCTTCACCCGGGCAAGGATCCTTCGAGTCGCTCCTCTTTCGGGGTCTGAACTAATAATTAATATATATATTTGGGCTTTTGGGTTGATAATTAATTTTTTAAATTACCATCGTTGACATAGTCTAGTACCATATGGATCGTACCTCATCTGTTCTAAAGAACATTTAAACACAATTTATTCCAAAGACTAATAAATATTTTCAAGTTTAACTTAGGCCTATATTGTTTTATAATTATTGGAAAAATAAACAAATGCTAGGTATGAATTCAAAATTTTAAGGGACTACAATTTAAAACTAAGTGGATAATTCCTTCTTTGTTACATACGCTTATGAATACTATCGTTGCATCTGTTTGGTTGGTCACAGTTAGTCTGGGGACCATGATCAGTGCTCACTTACTACACCCAACAAAATGAATGAGCTCCCGAAGTTTCTGCATATCGTCGTGAATCACCCTGCATATAAAATGTTTAATGATTGCCGAAAACGTGTTCAGGGGACCATGATCAGTGCTCACTTACTACACCCAACAAAATTAATATTGCATTGTCATCGGTCCTTGATAAGTGCTAAGTTTCAAATCAATCCGACGTTTTGAAGTATAGGAAAGTATACGAATATACGAAGAAAGGTAAAAAAGGAACTTTCCGGATTTTACTCCTAACGCGTGACGTGGTTTCTCAACCGACACCCCACCCCGATTACAATAGGCGCAAAGAACTATAACTTCAAAAATTAACGTTATTTATTTTTACAACAAAGTTGTACATTTTACACTTTTTGGCATATAAAACATAAAAACGGTTTAAACATAATATAATATTTTTCAGTGGACAAATAACATCGAAGGTCGGCGGAAGTAAACGAACCCCACTCCCCACTCAGAACGAAGCTTCACAAATGTTCGCGGAAATAAACAAGGCATTGCAACGTTTACTACTTTTTGCATTATTTTTCTGCACATTGCGGTAAATTAAGGGTCTGCTGTAGTGGCGGCCATCTTGGATTTTTATCCCATAAGAGCATTGTTAAATTTCGAACCATTTATTTCGTTCACTCTTTATCATAAAATTGTTTGCAAGGTCTCATTTTAAGCAAAGTCACAATACGCATCCGTCTTGCAATTTACATTTTTTTAAATGCTTTTGATTTGTTATATAATTGATATTTTGTAAGTACAAAGTTTGAATTTTTTTCCTAACACAATAAAAAATTAATAATGAAAAATAATTTGTAAAGCCGGATCCGAAATTGTATAAAGAATATTCAGTTTTTTTTTTCAACACTCAATTACAGAAGATAGACTTACAAAATGGTTTGAAATGAGGCAATGTCAAAGCGTTCAGCTGCAAGAAATTGCACTGTTTAGATAGGAATACAGTGAGAAGCGGTTGCGTTTCCGGTTGCTTTCTCGTTTACTGGAGCAGACCCTTAACATCGTTGTTCTTCCATCTATTCTGACTAACTTCCAATCAAAATTCTTCAGATAAGTAAAAGTGAGATAAGTAAAAAAAAGATAAACCTCAAGTATGTTTAGCGGATCATCTGCGTAGCACTTCTCCACTGCAGAATCCGTTTTGTAAATTTAAATCGAGCCACTCAGGTTAATTGAAAGATATTGGCCTAAATTATTTACACTGCAATTGTGCAAAAACTAATAACATGACAAATTTTGATCTTCCTCTTGTTTCAAGTACACATAATAAAAAATAATTTTCCGAAATATCTGCCCTTAAAATTTAAAATTAACAAACATATGAATATTTAAAAAATTGTAATTTTTAAAAATAGGCTATTTCCGATTTTTTTTATGTGAAAAATGGTCCAGTTGGGATCTGTAATTTTTTTTTAATTATTAATGGGTGGCCGGACTTTTGTATCACTCTGTATAATCCAAACTGTAAGCCTAACTAAGACTGTTAAACAAGTGAAGTAGCAACGTTTGGCAACGTATTGACTGATAAGGCTTGTGTTTTTCCTCCCTCATCCCAACCTTTTAGCAGTTTTTAGCGGGTGCGTAGATATGACGCCAGTTCTAGTATGGAGATCGTTGTCAGCAGGTGCCTAACCTAAAATTTATCAGTTTCATGATTTGTTTTTAATTTTATCGTATAATAGTGGTAGTGTGTTTTTTTAAGTTTTTGTTTGGAGTCGTTAGTGTGAGTTTAAGTGTGAGAATTTGCGTGTGTGTGTGTGTGTGTGTGTGTACGGTAGACCATAGACCTTCAATAAGAATAGTTCGTACGTAATATTAGTGTATATATTTTTTGAGTTCATAAGTTTATCATAATATAGATTATTCAGTAATTATATGATTCGGCTATTCCTCGAACAATGGAAAGTTCAAATAAAGGTAAAAGGCAGCACAAATGTTGTTTTACTGGCTGCAGCAACACGAAAGGTCGTAATCCGTCCCTTCATTTTTTCTTTTCAAGTTAAAAGAGCAGAAATTTGTGAACAATGGATTGTCAACTGTTCAAATGAGACCCTGTCATCCCTAGCTCCTACAACTCTAAGCCGCAAAGTTGTGTGTGAACTGCACTTTAAAGATACATGTTTTACCAGTTGTACAAAAAGTAAATTAAATCTATACGCTGTACCGACAAAGTTAACCCTTGACAGTCCCCACACACACGCTCGCACCGCTCGTGCGCATTGAATTCGTCATATTTTGTACGGGTCGCACGCGCGGACGCAGCGATCCATCTCCTGTCGGTATTTTCGAAGAACACTTTGAATGTTCACCGAACATATTTGGACGAGAGCGTGAAAGGTTTGTCGTTTTCAGCGCACGTTTGATTATTGTTTTCCAATAAACCGGTATTCATTGATTAAGTAGGCCAATGGATTGCTCAGAAGCAAATTAAATTAATATAATCCTTTAGAAACGAATCCATTCTTTGGGATTCTAAGTTTGTATTTTTTTTATATAAACGTATTTTTTATATGCATTTGTCAGTTAAAAATGGTATCAAAACACTGTTTTCAGGGCCTCAGGGTCCGTCCCTTCCCTTTCCACCCCGGTTCCCCCTCTTCCCCCGGTAGGCCACTTTAGGCCAGACACCTCCCTTTACAAAATACTGGCTACGTCACTTGGTCACCTAATGTGGTGAGCAAAACAACTAAAAAAACTCAGTATATTTTAATGCGTTCATTACCCCAATAGAAAGTAAATTTATGTTATTAAATTAATTTAGATTAAAAATATTTTTGAAAAGTGTCAATAGCAAACTAAATCTATGGAAATGTGTTTATGAGAATAACTCTGTTTATAGTTACAAAACAACGTGTGCGTCATTAATTCCCAACCGTTATGTCCATAGCAAGAAAACCCCCTAATAAACTGTTTTTTCCTGGAAATTATTATAATAATTAATTATAAAAATAACAGTAATAAATAAATTAACAAGTAATTAATAAATAAACGATGAAATAAAAATGACAATTCTTATTTTGTTGATAATAATTACATTTACTTTCATTTAAAACAAACCGCACGAAAATAGGTTGCATAGATTTCCAGAAATAGGTATCAATAGGGTTTAATCTAGAACCAAAAAACCTCAAAAAGTGTCCTTATAAGAAGTATTAGGATGAAGTACAAATTACTTTTCATAACTTTTTTATAATAATAACAATAATATTTTCTTTTTATTTCAAATAAACAGAACTAAAATGGGCCCGGAAGATCTTCATAAATATGTCGTATAAGTGTTTTAATCTAAAACCAAAAAACCTCAAAAAGTAAATTTATAAGAATACCGATGAAATACAAATTACTTTTCATGACATTTTGATAATAAATACAATATTCCCTTTTATTTTGAATAAACACCACTAAAATTGGCCATATAGATCTCCAGAAATAGGTATAAAATCAAAAGGGTTTTAACCTAAAACCACCAAAACTCAAAATGTGCCCTGCTTATAAATGCACTGATGAAATAAAAATGACATTTTAAAAACAGGCAGTCGTGGGTCTGCCGTCAGAAGTGAAAAGATTTTAGGTTCATATAGTTAACTTTATTTTCGAGTTATTAAGAAGTATTTTTTTAATAATGTATAATGTTGTAATGAGATCTTAAATAATTGCGGAGATGCGATGGAGCCTTAAATAATTGTGGATAAGCGACGTAGCCTTACATAATTGTGGAGATCCGATGACGCTTTAAATAATTGCGGGAATGCAACTGTGTCTTAAATAATTGCGGAGATGCAACAGAGCCTTAAATAATTGTAGAGATCCGATAGAAACTTAAATAATTTCGGGGATGCGACTGTGTCTTAAATAATTGCGGAGATGAGGCGTAGCCTTAAATATTTGCGGGGATGCAACAGAACCTTAAATAATTGCGGAGATGTGACGGAGCCTTAAAAAATGTCGTGTAAGTGCGATGACGATGACGGTGAAGGGAGTTCAATCATTTTTCTCCATGCAAAAAGTGCCCAACCTAATGAAGTTTTCACTGGAAAAAAACTAAAATCATAGTAAAAAATAAGGTTTTAACCTAAAAACAAAAAACTCAAAAGTGCAAAATAATTGAAAAAATAACATTTAATAATTTGTTTAAAATAATGAGATTTTCTTTCATTTAAAACTAACGACACGAAAATCGGACACGCAGAACTCCAGAAATAGTTATCAATAAAAACCTAAAACTAAAAAAAATCTAAAATTGACCTTATAAATATATTGATGAAATAAAAATGACATTTCTTAATTTTATTATAATAATGACAACATTTTCTTTCATTTAAATCAAACCGCACCATCGACCAGGTTGATCTCCAGAAACCGATCTCAACCGGAAAAGGTTTTAAACTAAATAAAAAAAAACTCGAAAAGTGCCCTTATAAATATACCGATGAAATATAATTGATATTCAATAATGTTTTAATAATAATGATAACATTTTCTGTCATTTTAAACAAACAGCACTAAAATCGGAACGGTAGATCTTCAGAAATAGCTATCTATAGGATTTTAACATAAAACAAACAAAAAAACTCAAAAAGTGCCATTTTTTTAAAAACCATAAAATAATATTGACATTTCATAATTTTTTTATAATAATGACAACATTGTCTGTCATTTAAAACAAACGGCGCTAAAATCGGTCCGGTAGATCTTTAGAAATAGCTATCAATAGGATTTTAACATAAAACTAAAAAAGTGCCCTTTTAAACATGCCCATGAAATAAAATTGACATTTTTTATAGTAATGACAACGTTTTCTGTCATTTAAAACAAACAGCACTAAAATCGGCCAGTAGATCTTCAGAAATAATAGGATTTTAATATAAAACCCCAAAAACTTAAAAAGTGCCCTTTTAAATATGCCAATGAAATAAAATTGACATTTCATAATTTTTTTATAATAATGACAACATTTTCTGTCATTTATAACAAACAGAACTAAAATCGGCACGGTAGATCTTCAGAAATAGATATCAATAGGGTTACCAAACGTTAAAGGGTGAACGTTTCAGTAGAATTATTATATTAGTAAGATGAGTGGTAGAGTAATAAACGCAATAAACATCAAGGTAAAGGAACGATTTTGAAGTTTTTTTAAAGCTAACATCAAAAGCCAACATCAAGTAGGCAGCTTCAGTGACAACAACAACCTTTAGTTCACTCTAATAATGAAAACCAGTACGTTTTCTGCTATGTTATGCAGATGTACAAGTTTCTGTCTTTTGCCAAATACCGGTGCTGCTCCTTACGACTCCTAGCGAGATGGTCCTGTACTACGTCTACTGATGGTCCTGGACTGCGGTACAGACCGCCCGTTAGCTCGGTTAGTCTAGTACTTATATAGTCAATGGTACTACGTCCATTTTAGAGGTATGACCAAGTGCATCACTAATTTAACACACATTAGAACATGCTATGTCCATTTCAACGGTAGTGTGACATGACTAAATCCATACAGCTGTTTAGTTTAGGCCTTTGAATTTACCACTGCCTATTTTATTTCGTCGATTTCTTCTTTTACGATCAGCTGATACCTTAAACTTCTGTTTTGTATTAACACATGTGTAAAACAATGAAGAAGAAGAAATCACCGTTGAAATCAAAAACGAACAGGGTCTTAGTTAAGACGCGTATTAAGAGTTCGTATATTTTACCTCATAAAAAGTGCTTGGTGTGCCTAAAGAAGTTTTCACTGAATGGCAACAAGAAATAATATTTAAAATTGATTGTTTTTGTGGTCTTGATGTATTGCTTCATTTTGTCAACAGACTGATACAGCGTATGGATCCTGCACTTTACCCGATGGTGGAGTTGGCGAGTGTCGTCATCTGAAGTATTGTGTTCTGAGCGCTTTCTACGTTGGCATCGATGAGTTTCTGCCTTACCGTTGTGACATCAACCCCTCGAAGTAGGTGTTACTTACCGTATTATATTTATTTATTTTCATTAACAGTTCCATCTGTAATAATACCCTGTAAATACTCTTTCAAGACTATATCCGAATGTAGCCTCCATCTTATATTGATATAACCAAATCTAAAGCTTATTATTTTCTCAATAGTTTTTACAAACTAAATTCAAGTGCCTAACCAAAAATACAGTTTTACAGAAATAACCTTTGTTTCTTAAAACACATACTTTATATGTGTTATACATCTATGGTAATTTTTGGCATATGGGTTTAAATACTTTTGATTCTTTCCCAAGGACTAGATATGAATTTTTTATTTTTATTAGTTTCTTCTTGAATTTGCAGGTTTCAAATTCAATCGGGTGAAATAAAAGTTTACATTAGTAGCCCCAATTAAGTTTAAAAGACTTTTATAAATACATATCTTTTATACTATTCTAGGCTAGCCTAGGCTACCTTTGTGTAAATCATTTAAGTTGGTTGACTAGAATATAATAGAGTAGAAAATGTTTATTGTTGTTAATAAAACAAAGTTGCAATAGATATTATCTATGGAATAATAATAATAGTAATAACAGTGATTTATTTTACAAATTTCAAGAATTTACATAAATATACATTTTTTAATAACACTAAGGAGCAATGGTCTTTACTGATTGTCTGCCAGGTTGGTAAAAGTTTTCTTTATTAATTCATTATTATTTCTTTTAAGCGAAAAACTATTTTAAACTCTAATAAACTATATGTTATACTATTTTCTAAACTACATATTAAATTTATATAAACCAAGATATAGAATTTATTGTACTGCATACATGCATCATACTTACACCTTAACACAATCATACTTACAAATTTACATTCATACCTACAGCAAAAACCACTCAGCCTACTAGAAAATAAATTATATTCATACACAACTTACTCAATTTCCCCTTACATATGTCTTATTTTAATAATTGAATTCTTTAATTAACCCACATCTATATTGCCATGCTTTTTGGGCATATTTCGCCAAACAGATCCCTTCCATTTAAATATTGATTGAATTCCTCCCTGGACAATAAAACACTTCCAAAACAAAATCTGCGTATTTCCTTCAAAATAGGACAGCGCACCACGAAATGGAAAACATCCTCTTTTTCTTGTAAATTGCACAACGAGCAATTGCAACCCCCTCCCCCCAGCCCACAGTCTGTCATTTAAGAACAATAATTCCCCCCTACATTTCATAACCCATTTTATTGTTGAAATATTTATAAAGTCGCTTATATACGTTTTAGTACCTAAATTTAGATCTAGTGTTTTGTAAATAGGATGGCAACAGCTGCTCATGGCAGCAAACAAACTATCTTGTTTACTGCGATAACGGACCGCCTCGACAACCGCTAACATCTGACCCTTAAACTTCCCTACATCAGATATTCCTTTATCAAAAGTCACGTTATATTCGTCTGCTAATATTTGCCATTCCTTAAACCAAAACAAATTCCTATCTATGGCCTCTTTTGCGAAATAGTTTGGTAGTCGCTCTCCCGGCATGCCTAACGCCCTCATTATATAATCTATATGCAACTTAAAAGTGTAGGAAAACAAACTGTCTAGGCCGAGTTCCAGATGTAAAACATAATTTGGGGTGTTGTCGGGTAATTGAAATAAACGTTTAATAAAAAACCGTAAAAGTTGTTCTACTTGGTAATACTGTTTATATCCCCAAACTTGTGCTGCGTAACATATCAGCGATCTCTGCACCGCATTAAAACATGACCATTTTGCCGATAGAGGTACATGCTTATTTGCTATAATAATGTTCCAAACACTACTTAATTGTAGCCTTAGCGGCTGTTAGTTTTTGCTCCAAATGCGGTTGCAAGGACAAAGCTGGTGTTAAAGTAATTCCCAAATACTTCTACTTGTTTACGCATTCTATCTCGGACCCATTGTAAACCCATCGTTCTGTCGCCCCCAATTTCCCTCCTCTTCTGAAGATCATTATTTTAGATTTTTCCAAGTTAACCTTTAGGTTCCAAGTTTCACAATATTTCTGCAAATTATTAATCATTTCCTGGAGGCCCAGTGGCGCAGATGATACTAACACGATATCATCTGCGTAAAGGAGCATTCATACACGACGGTTTATGCATGGATAATACCATGCATCTAATACCATAATATTATGGTCAACAAAACAAATACATATTAACAACACGTAATAAAATACATTATCTAAAATATAAATCATCCATATTGCAGTCTAGTTCCCCTAAAATCGATCAAAACGTAAAATATGATAAAGTACTCAGTTCAAATCCACATGGACGATTTTACCGATGAGGCAGCTTGTGATCCGAAGCCGTCTGTCGGGATACAAGAGAGTTTAACCGCTGCGAATAAAGCGAAGCAGTCCATAGTAAGAGGCCGCTTGATTGAAGGAGAAAGTGGGTTTTTCCACTGCCAGCGGAACGAAGTAGTGCATGAGCTAGAGGTGGAGGCTGAGGTGTAAATAAATTCTACTAATATATTTCGTACTAGCAAATTTCAGAGGCTTTGTGAGCTGAATTCCAAATACAATTACCCAAATGGTTGAAACCCTAAAACATATAAACTTAGTTTTTTTAATTCGCTCAATTCACTTTTGCTGGTCAAATTATTTTTTTTTGTCACTCAACAATTTACACAAAATAATACAATACATAAAATTCTAGACGTCTCGTATCTTGAGCCAAAATACACTCTTCAACATTATAGAAGGACCATAACATTACTAAGGAGAACATAATCACTCTTCATTTTAAGTCATCTCTCCACAAAGCTCAAAAGAAACAACTCCACCGCTTTCTGGTAATTTTTTAAACAATCTAACATATTCATAGCTTTGTTGTGTTTTACTTAGCCTAATATATTTATACTATCTACACAGTTTTTTTGTCTTGTGTTATGTTCATGAATATAGCTTTGTACATTAACCCTAGAACCGGCGGCTTTAACAAAAATGGATTTTTTGGCGTGTGCAAGCATTTTTTCAAAAATTCGTTAAATATAGTAAATGAACCCCAATCTAAAAGTGTTCCATAGCTTTTTTTTTAGAGAAAGGTTCAAAGAATTTATATATGCCAGTAAAAAAATTATAGATGTAAAATTTACAATGTTATTAGCTCAAGAAACAAAACATGTTCAGTTACGAAAAATAAAAGTTCAACTTTAGGTCTACATAAAAAGTAGTAAATATTTTTTGTAATTTTTTCCATTAATGTAAAAAAGTTTTGTAATTTAGTTCTAAATAGAAGTGTATGAAAACATTTATCAATTTCAAATTTCTTATTATGATTACACCAGTTTTTATGTTCCAACTACAAGGGTGCTAACAAAACTAGACCTGGCTTAAAACGTAATTTAGGAATATTTTATTTGATTAAAAATGAAATATTATAATAAAGTGTAAAGAATAAATAAAAGAAAAGAACGATATACTTGTCTTTTCTTAGTTCACTAAAGTGTTTGAAATATCTTTAATTGAATAACAAAATGAGGTCAATCAAATAAAACTTATCGCATGTAAAGGAAACAAAACGTTCGTTGGGATTTACCGTGAGAATCAAATGGACCAGACAGTTCCATTCGACCGCTGTAATTCACGAAAACCTTGTACCTTCCACCGCTCTTTGACTAAACATATAACAGGTTATATCCAGTTTAGTTCACATCGAATGAATGCTGCAAGTTTTCTCTACAGAATTGTATAAAGAAATCTGTAAAAACATATGGGATTGTGGGCGTTATCTCAGTTGACAAATGTGCTGTTTCATTGGTTTCAAAACTGTCCAATCGCAAGGTTTACAGAAATCGTCATCAAAAATCGGGTAAAATAGTGACATCTGATTCGAAGGCACTATTAGAAAGATAAAATCTTGACGAATCCAATGGTAGTTTTATAATCTCAATAGAAAAATACTTCTGTAGAGGTCTTGGACATGTAGGAAGTGGGAAATAACAGTATAATTGTATGCATATTTCTATAATGTTGAAGAGTGTATTTTACTCTCTAATTAGAACCATAAACTTACTAAGGAGAACATAATCACTCTCCATTTTAAGCCATCTCTAATTTTTTAAACAATCTAACGTATTCATAGCTTTGTTGTGTTTTACTTAGCTTAATATGTTTATACTATCTATACAATTTTTTTGTCTTGTGTTATGTTCATGAATATAGCTTTGTACATTAACAAAAACCTAGACAGTGCAGTATGTACAAACAAGGCGATATTAAAATTTTAAGATGTGAGGCTTGCATGATTCTCTTCCATTTACTCCTACAATGCCTCTGATGGTTTTCGTTTGCTACTTAAAAATGTATTTGCTCCCACTGAAGGAGTTACCCCCGATAAAACATTATACAATTAATGAGCATGAAAAATGCATAATATGCTTTAACACTCTAACTGTCAGGCCACTCAAATTGAGTGGTCTCGACGCCCTGCCATAGTGAATTGTTTAGTCTGTGACAACTCAACTTGTATTGAATATTTCACCCACTAAAAATCATCCAATCCCAATAAATCAAGAAACGTTTGAAAGGAAATGATTTAAACTTTAATTTTTGTATTTACAGGTTTTTTCTAAAACGTCTATTTACATACGTAATCACCGTTGCAGTTTATTAGTTTTATACAACTCAATTGACGCATGGATTTTGTCCCAAAACTTAACGAAATAAGGCATCTTTCCTCTCTGTCTACAGCTCGCCCAGTTCTTTTTCTGAGTTCAATTTATATACCGTTGGATCTGTTACAATTCCCTCTAAATAAAGTTGCCAGCCAATCAAAATTCCATCAAATATATAGATATGGGGGCGTTTTGCAGACCCTTGCATTGGTTACGTTTCCAAGCAATAAACAGCCTTATTTATAACACGTGAAAGATGGGTGATATCATTCTAGTTTTAGAAATCTTTTGCTACCTTTGTGTAGAGAATGATTCAAGCTAACATTTAGTTTGAAACAAATATGGGTTACTAGACAGGTTTGTTGTGTAGGACCGAGGGAAAGTCTGTGTTTTCACGGTCTCAAACCAAGTTTGAATTTTGAACCTCACGGACTTTTTTAACATGCAATAGATAGGCCGTTTACGTTTACATGCTTCTTTGTATGTGTAGCAAGGATGGCAAGTTCAGACATTTGTCCTCACTTTTGTTATTCAAGTAGAGATTATTCAAACACTTTTGTGAACTAAGAAAAGAACTGTATACATGTCTCTACAATAATAATTATAATTATTGATTTAATAATATTTCATTTTTGGGAAAAGCAAATATTCCTAAATTACATTTGAATGTAGGCCTAGTTTTGTTAGCACCCTTGTAGTTGGATCATAAAAACTGTTGTTTTCAAAATAAGAATTTTGAAATTGCTAAATGTTTTTATACAGTTCTATTTAGAACTAAATTACAAAACTTTTTTACGCTTATGAAAAAATTTCAAAAAATGTTTAGTACTTGTTATGTAGGCCTAAAGTTGAACTTTTTCCTTTCGTTACTGAACAGTTTTTGTTTCTTGAGCTAATAACTTTTACAATTTAACATCAATAAATTTTTTAATTACATACCGTATATGAATTCTTTGAACGTTTCTCTACAATAAAGCCACGCAACACTTTTGGATTGGGATAGAATTACTATATTTGGTGATTTTTTTAAATTTGCTTGCACAAGCACCGAAATGGCTTGGCGTTGCAAAAAATTAACATTGACAGTTCTATGGTTAACTACCAAGGCCAATGCTTGTGCACTGTCTCAGTTTCCTAAGCAAAAATAATATTCTGGATAAACAACTACAAAAAAAAAACTATACATTTATTTTTCTTGTGTGTATGTTCCAGTTCAACTGAGAGTCAAAGTTTATCCCCAGTAAATTGACACTGAATTTCTGTACTACACAAACTAAAAATTATCTCTTCAGTTTTTGCATTGTTTAATGTCTACCTAGTCTATTTGTTTTACACCAGAGATAAGATCTTTCTTTCACATATTTTTTTACAGCTTCATTTGCTTTTCAAACTTTATCAGACGTTAAAAATGTTGTGTCATCTGCATATGAAACACAGTAAAATAATTCTTATGCCTTTATTTAGGTTATAAATAAAATTGGGTTTTGTTATTTATTTGTTTCAGCAGAAAGGTAAGTTCTATTTATTTTAGCTATAGTCGTTTATAAGACATGATTTTATATTGATTCAGTTATAATTCTAAATCCCAAAGTTTTAAAATAATCTGTTTTTCTTTCATTGAATTTTGAGGTTATTGGATCTAAGCTTTTATAAATCTTAGTACCAGGAGACCGAGCTAAAGCTCGATTATAAGCAGGGCTATGATTTCAATAATAAATATTGGATTATTGAGTTTTGAGGTTAGGCCTATAACATTAAACAACTAAATAAAGGGTATATACAACATTAGGCTTACCTGTAATAAAAATACAGTTTAAAGGATTAACCATAATCTCAACGCTATGCCTCAGAAATAAGTCAGGCCTAAATTAAAGTTTAATATTTCAATATCGATTTAGGCCTAGGGCCTAGTTCACTCACGTCAATAACTATTATTGCAAATTTCCGTGAACATCGTTTAGGTTAGGCCTAGGCTATAACATTAAACAACTAAATAAAGGGTATGTTTATTTAGCAGAAGTATTCGTTGCCATGGTAACTATAAATAGATGCAACCAATACCTCTAATAAAATATACTGTTTAAAAGAAAGCAGATGATTATTGTAATGGCATTGAAAACATTTGCATCAGCTGTGCTTTGTATTGTTTCAAATGGACAAATTTCACTTTTTAATTTAATAAAAAGACGTAGAAAACGAATTTTCCCAGACTGGTGACCATTTCCAATCGATTTCTCGTGGCCAAAAGCCCCATATGAAATCAAAAAATGAAAAATCCTTAGACGGAGATTCCAGATCCATTTAGCAGACAAACAATTATCTCTCGCTTTAGAAGATAAGATAAGTTACTGTTCTTTTAACCACAAATCCTTGACTTTAATGTATTATAACATCCCAGTTTATGGAAATGTTGCAATATGTATGTACTTTATAGCCCTTGCATTTAGGTAACCCACCAAGAAATAAAATAAAATCTGATAAAATGTCTGTAAAAATATCAATTGCAGAGTCTGGTGTACGATAAACAATTAAATTAACTGTGGAGAACGCAACATCAGCCACGTTAAATATGATGTAACTAATGAAATGTCCTAATCATGCTATATTACGCTTTTAGAGCCAGAAGACTATGTCATTTTAAACTTTCAAAGAGTAGTGTAACTATTGTACGGTAATATTGTTTAAAAAAATTTACTTAGGCCAAAATTTTATAATTATTTGTAAATCTTGGAAGAAAAATCTTTCAAAGGGTTAGAGGTGTAAATCTTAATTTGGTGTAATACATTTGAAATTTGACTGCCTTTAAAACATGACCAACTGTTATTATTATTTTTTTTAATTTTGAATATAGATCTTAATTTCTTCTATACAGAATGTCCCTAAACTCTCTGGCCCCCTTTTGTGGATTTGTTCCTGGAATCAAGACAAACATATTTCACAATATAAACATGGGTCTACGGTGCTTACTTTTTTGCTTGTTTGTCTGTATGTCTTTCTTACAAAATAATTTATATCTAGAGAACGGAAGGATAATAGTTAAAGATAATAACAGCAAACGTAATCACAATATTGGGATGTTTTCTATACTTTTACTAAGATATTTATGTATAATATTCAGGATGTTTCATAAATGACTCTAAAATATTCTAGGAAATGATTCAGCACAAAATAGTGAGGAAAAAAATGATTAGGACATGTGTCCGGAAAAGCTTTGTTTTCCCCATAGCTGCTATTTTGTTTCTTTTCACTAAATAATTTTTATCTAGAGAACGGTTTCACCGATTGAGTTCAATCTTGACATGAAGTTTAAACTAAACATGATATACTTTAAGTAAAATAAAGGATTATATCCAATTATGCGTTTCAAAATGGTAATTGCTTTGAAAATTTCAAACCTGAATTACCCAAAAACTGTACATTTAAAACAAATGTCAAGACATCTTTTTGTAGCCCTTTTTATTCCCTATCGGATGATGTAACTATCAAAACAATCGGATGAAGGGTAATAGTTAAAAGTTATGTGTAATAATTGGTTTGTTCAACCCGGCATCCTATACCAACGCAGTAAACACAAAACATATAACGTCTATCCATCAATTGTATTTCACTGCTTACTGCTCAATTTCAAAATGGATTTATAAAATATTAATTTATATTATAATAAACTTTATTGATAATTTCTGCCTTTACTGTGATTCATTTAAGGATTTATGATTATTTGACAATGAATTGTACAATTTTAGACTAATTTATAGTGGAGTCCTCTCAAAAAATTTCAAACTTTAGGATTGATGGTGTTAGAATCGCGTTTAAAATAATTTTGATCCAATGTTCTTTTTTTACTTGCAAAAATCCCGACAAAAACTTTATATAAAATATTAAAGTGTTAATAAAATTAAAACTTTCAATTTTAAAAAATGTATAAAAGTTTGCCTTCAACTATTTCTTTTTTAGTCTAGATTTTCATTGACCAAATTGAAATTTTTGTTTAGTTTGATGACTTTAGTCTCTTTAATATCATAAACTAATTCTTGGTCTAAACATTTGATAATGATGGTAATTTATCATTACAAACAGGTAATGCTTGTAAAACAAAATATGCTTGACACCAAATATTTTATAGGTACCTAGGAGCATGCTGTCCATTGGAAAACATAACCACAACTATAGCTACACCCCCACTACCACCAACAACTGCGGTAAACTGATTCTTCGGGTTTAAGAACGGTCTATATTAAGTTTCAAATGTAAACTATTACATTTGAAAATGGTAAACTTAATTTTTAACGTG
>JAGFPH010001193.1:63731-78108 GCA_018207615.1 Philaenus spumarius
GGGTTGGTTTCTGGCATCGTTAAAGCTAAAATTGAAAAGCCTGTTTATAGCGTTTTGCAAGCATATTTTTTAAAATTCGCCAAAAATAGTAAATGAACCCCAATCAAAAAGTGTTCAATAGCTTTTTTGTAGAAGAAACTTCAAAGAATTCAAATATGCCACTGAAAATTAGTTTTTTTTTCTGAATTGTGAAAGTTATTAGCTCAAGAAACAAAAAAAGGTTCAGTAACGAAAGAAAAAAGTTCAACTTTAGGCCTACATAACAAGTAGTAAACATTTTTTGTATTTTTTCGTAAGCGTAAAAAAGTTACGTAATTTAGTTCTAAATAGAACTGTATAAAAACATTTATCAATTTCAAATTTCTTATTTTGAAAAACCCAGTTTTTATGTTCCAAATACACTACGCTAACAAAACTGGGCCTAAATTGAAACTTAATTTACTAATATATGCTTTGTCCAAAAAAGAAATATTATTATAGCAAAGTGTAGAGGATAAATCAAATAAAAGAACGGTATACTTGTCTTTCCTTAGTTCACAAAAGTGTTTGAGTTATCTTTATTTGAATAACAAAATGACATCAATCTAATGAAAAGTCGCCGGTTGATATACTACTTGCAGAGAGGGTCATTTGAATACCGTGGGAGCGACAAATGCCTGCCGGTCTCGCCACACTGTCCTAATTATGTACTTCCACTGCTGTCTAGACAAACAAAAAACTGGTTATTTCTAGTTAACTTCCCACCGTTGAAAAGATCAAACGATTCTCTACAAAATGGTATCAAGAAATCTGTAAAAACAGATGGAATTATAGGCGTCATCTCTGTTGACAAATGGGCTGTTTCTCGTTGAAAAACTGTCCAATCGCAAGGGTTTACAGACG
This sequence comes from Philaenus spumarius, assembly GCA_018207615.1. Taxonomy (NCBI): domain Eukaryota; kingdom Metazoa; phylum Arthropoda; class Insecta; order Hemiptera; family Aphrophoridae; genus Philaenus; species Philaenus spumarius. The sequence continues at coordinate 64,614 of JAGFPH010001193.1, forward strand.
TCTTTTGGATTAATCCTGTAAAATAGTGACATCTGATTGGAAGGCACCATTAGAAAGATAAAATCTCAACGAATCCAATGGTAGCTTTATAATCTCGATATAAATACTTCTGTAGATGGTGTTGCCCGTTGAAGAAGTGGGAAATAACAGTACAATTGTATGCAGATTCGCGTGAGGAAATAGCTGTAGTCCGATATGCTTATTTTAAAACGATGATTACATATGTAAATATACGTTTTACAAAAAAGTTGTAAATACAAAAATTAAAGTTTAATTCATTTCCTTTCCAATGGTGCCCATTTTATTACGATTGGGTGATTTTAAGTGGATTCAATTATCGATTATGGAAATATTAGCAAATTCTTGCAAATGTTCGAGCGGGTTGCATTTGCGCCTGAAAGACTGCAGTCTGCCACTTTGAGGGTTAAAGTAACCGCACAAAGTGAAATCCACATATACAAAGGCAAATCTACTGTACTGTACTTATATTAGTCACATAATGTTTCGTCAAAAATGCTACCCGTAAATAAAACGCACAGTTTTGAATTATTATTAAATACTGTACAATATAGTAATTCCAATGCTTTGCTAATCATCAAATAGGATTTTTTACGTTTTAAGGTGTTTTGACCGGTACAAGTACTGTTTATTCAAGAGAATGCCGTAATTTTCTACAGGGCGACTACGACACTTTCTTCTTGTAAGAAGCACAACATGTTTCCGCCAGCTACAGTTTCAGTAAATAATTTGCACTTTACTATGGAAGAAACTCGTACGATAATCATTGACCAATATCTGGAGTGATCAGGATAGCTCAGTTGGTAGAGCGTTACCATGTAATGGTAAAATCTTGGGTTCAAATCCTGGTCTTGGTCCATGTTTTTTCACTTGCAATTTAATTAAATTAACCCTTGCTGAGGAAACGTGTAAGCAGGTAAGGTTTAACAAATTAAAAATAACATGTTATATTTTTATTGTAGGCCATTTCACACATTCTGTCCTGATTTTGTCAAGTTAGAAGTAGCTGCTGTATAATAAATAGACTAACAACAGTACTGTTGCAATCCTTTTCAATGTACTGACCATAGATTAATTAGTAATTGTAATCTATTATATTTAATTAGGTCCATAATCAAAGCTATTATTCAAAGCAAAAAAAAACTATTTTAATAATACACATAATATGTATTATTCAGTAACCATTATTAATACTGTACATTATTACATGTTTTTTACATAAATCAAATGTATTGTTTTTACTAGAAAATTATATATAATATACATATTTCTAAGCAAGTTATCAAATTCAAAATGGAAGGATGACAAATTAGTTTCATCAGTGGTAAAAAAAAATTATAGCAAGAAACAAATAGGATTGTAATTTATATTGAATCAAACCCATCCTAAAAATCCATTTAAATACATACATGCACTGTGTTGTACAAAAGGTTTTCAACACTATTTCTTTGATTGGTTATCTTCAACCAAAATTGAAGGCCTTGTTACAACACGTCATGCTGATTTGCTACCTCTTTGTTCATTGTTAAAGACGTTAGCTCATATCCCGGTAAGAAAGTTTGAAAATCCTGGGATCCTTGGTTTAGGTGTTATTTTGCAAACAAAATTCCAAAATTTTGGAATCATTTAGTGTATATCTTAGACGCAAACGCCGACAATACATGGTATACACTAATTGTATCCTTTATTTGTTTGTTTTTTAGGCATGTAACACTTAGAACTGAAAACCTTAGTTTGCCTCACTTTTAATAACCTAAGGTAGGTCAAGTTCTGTACGATATTTTACTTTGATAAAAATAATCTTTACGAATTTAGTGTTACGTTTAAAATATTCTTCTAGTTGATGGATGTGTTTTCTTTAATAGAATTGTACAAATTATTAAATGTTTGGTTTTGAAAACACTTTTAGACCTACCATTTAGACACTTTACGTTTAAACCGCCATTTATTTAAAAAAAAACATGGCAGCCATTACTACTTTGTGTAAATATTATCCTAAACCGAGTTTTTTTTTGCGTTTGCTATTAACATAGTGATGCGAGATATTTCTACAATCGAAACAATTGCCATCGGTTAAAATTACAATAGACTCATCCATCGACAATCGAGATGTTCGATTGTTCAAGTCGAATGTGCTGCCCGAATGGGCCGAATGGCCCGATGCTTAGCTAACGATGCACGGTCTCTCTTTTGACTTTGACTACAATAATCGAGTGTTTTTAAAAAAAATGTTACTGTACTGTACTGGTTTTCTTAGCATTTGTAATAATTCATATATTCCATTCATGTTTATTAAATACGTCAAATAACTACTTAGATAATAGCAATATACTGTAATCTCAAACGTTGAAATTTTAGGTTATTTTTGAACGTTAGGTAGGTTATTTTATTATTTTTATTTAGGCCTTCGTTATGAATGATTAATAAATATTAAGTTTAATTTCATAGTGTTATTTGTTACCAAAAACATTCATCCCACTTCTATTACTTATCGAGTCCCCTAGCATTAAAAAAACTAATAGGCCCTAGGCTACCTAGTTTTAATTCAAACACATCGACTCGACAGCTGCAATGAATCATCGGTTATTAGTTGTGATTGTGACAGGTTAGATAATATATATAAACAGTAATTAAATTTAACCTAGCCCTACTTACAAACAATGGCACAACTTTACTATTCGACTCTAGGCTAACCTAGAGCTAACAGAAATGCAAAAATAATAATAAAAAATACCTAAAAGGTTCTGACCTATCCTATTTAGTCACAGTACAGTATGTTTACCTGTATTTAACATTTAACAGTAGAATGTAAAACAACGTTGTTGTCTGCAAAAATATTAGGCTAGAGTCGAATAGTAAAGTTACGCCCAAACAATAGTTATATTTATATTACTGCCTCACTGCATGTTAAAGGATATATATATATATGCGAGGTGAGTAACTCAGATTACAGGGAAACTTGGGTTGCCTGTATGGCTAACTGATATTCGCTGAAAACTCTTGTTATTCTTATTCCAAAAACTACCAATCAGTATTTTAAATAGTACAGGTTTCAATGCTTAAGGTTTTGGTAAATGTTCAAACACTACAATGTGAATGTAGCCTACAATTAGGCTGTTAAAAGTAGTCGTAATGTGCGTTCAAACGCTTTAATACATAATCTAAATCTTGATACAAATAAAAAAGTAAAGTTTGATTTATCTTTTAGTTCAATATTTTTGGTTTTGCCGGCCTAGCTAGCAGTTATGTATTTGATTGCAACACAATTCTTGCAATTCATTAAGAAATAAAATACTTAATTATTAAAAAAAACAGTGGTAAACAATTATTATTTAGAATCATGAGCTGCAGAATGATAGGTGATTGATTACTATGGGCTTTATTAGTGGATGATTAAATCAATAGTGAACTTCAACTAAAATAGGCTATTGAAATAAAGTAGAGTGTGTGTATTGTTTTGTTATTGAAGAGGTGAATTAATAATATTAGGTCGGTTGATAATTTTGGAGGTTTCAATTTGAGAGAGAGCATGAAGATCTGACATGAAGTAAAGGAAGTGTTTAAAGTTAACTCACCAAATTGGCTGGAGGTGTATGTGATATTTACCAATGTGTTGGTTTGATTTTCTGTAATAAATGATAGTGTTTAAAACACTTTACTTTTATTTTAATTATCAAATTGAATAGCCCACGTTGTGGAACTAAATTACAATACTATTAGATAACTGATATAATTCAAAACACAAAGCAAGTTTACAATTTTAACAACTTCTTTAATTGAAAATCGAAAAATTAAAATATATATATACAATTATTCACAAATAAGTTAATTCAAAAATCAAATGTTCGTTATAGTCTTTTTTTTTTTTATAACACTCTTAATATCTCGGGGGGTCAGTGCCGACTTTTCCCAATATTATTATTAAAACAGAATTAATGGTTACAATAGTTATTACAGATAAATATTAGAATTGAACAAGAGAAAAGGGAAATAGTACAATGGGTTAAAATGTAAGTGTATGTAGGTGTATAAAAAGGGAAGTTATATCAAAGTTAAATTTATAATGATGGTCCAAACAAATTCTTCTTCTATAGATATTTTATAAAGTCTTTCCAAAATTTACAATATTTAAGTTTTCACTGATGGATGGTTTGAAATATAGATAGAGTTAATTCATGTAAGTAATTATAGGCCTATGGATAGATCTCACCAAGTTTATAACTTCTTCTTCTTATTGTGGTATTTTAAATGATTATTAAGGATTATTATACTTCACTTTAGATAAGGTAAGTTATTTATGAAATGTTTACAAAGTTTTAGCACTAAAAATCTTCAATTTAAATCGTTTATTGGAGAGCGTTGGTCATACGTCTTGCTCCTTAGGCGTCTCTTCAACAATTAAAATCCTGGGATCCAAACTGGCTTGCTTTGGGCCTTCAGGAAATGGGTACATAAGGCCTGGTGAATTTCGTATCTTCTGGGGTTTAGATTGTTGTACAAAAAAGTGTAATTTAAAATGTAGTGTATTTATTTGGTGTCGTTTTGACTGAATTTTGGAATAATTTTGTTTTACAACTAATATTGAATAGTAAAATTAAAAAGAAATTGATTAAATAAGAAAATTGCATGAAATTACCAAAAATAGCTCCTTGTACACATTATTTTCTAACATCTACTATTTACAATTAAAACTATACATTTGGCTTTTTAAACTGGGATTTCCGCGCTGCAAGCGGTCACGTGACTGTGGGCGGGGCTTAATAAACATGTCCTACATCTATCTATCTTTAGCCGTTGTTTTGTCGACTTTCGGTGAATTGTTATGGCTTAACGGTATTTCCTATGAAATTTTACCAAAGACATTTTTGATGTAGAATCTTTCGTTCTATCTGACGGTGTTCTTCATTTTTTGATTTAAATTTTGGTTCTCTTAGGATTAATGATTCTATTTCTGATATGGCCTAGATTTTAGTATGCCGGTCTGGTTTCAAGTGGATTAAAAAAGTGAATTTCGGTCGATTGCTTGTTGATGGAGTTAATCTTATAATTTGGATGGATTGGTTGGTTAATTTAGATGAATTTTGATATAGGAAAGATAGGGATACGAGGTCGAGAAATATTATTAATTACGTAAAATGTTATCGAAAGTCGGGTGTTTTAGAATCTTGTTAATTTGTTGCTTGCGATTCCGTCCGCTAGATGTCGTCGGTCGGATCATTTCTGAATGATTTTTACTATCAGTCTTCTGTCTCTCTCGCACTCATGTGTGTTTAGTTGAAATACAGTAATGTGTGATTCTTTTGACTTATTAACAATTTTATGGCATATTTTGAATTGTTACATGTTTGACTTGCAGGTAGGTTGTTTCTTCTGAAATCTTGGTGTAGGTTTATGTATTTTATGTTCATAAAGTACCGGTATCCAACTAATCCCAATCTTCTTCATCAGCTTCTCCAACAGTACTTTTTTTCATTTCTACTCTACCATAACAAGCCTACTACTTTCATATATATTTTTTTTTTTCTGGGGTTTAAAGGCGAAAAACCTGGGTGGTTATCATTGCCTACTACTTTCATAAATCAACATTCAATTAGTACAATGAACTAAGGTTGGCAGCTTCACTACTCTCTTTCCTAAAAAAAGTCGTAGACTGCTAAGATATCAATAGGAGGCATGTTGTAAACTTACGCCTTAAATTTATATGCTTCTAATGAATTTTCTCACCAGAACTCTAAATAATAATTTTACAAATTGTAGGCATACTAGAAAAATGCCTGTATTCAACTAGGTACTGCCCATATTAATTATGCACCTTTTTATTAGATTTTGTATCATAATTTCAGAGTGAATGTAGTGGATCGAGGGATCTGATTGGTTACCGTATTGCAGCTGAGGTCTCTGCCGTTACAAGTACGAAATGACAAACCTATATTATTATGTGTTGGAAACATAAAACAGAAGGTTATGTTACTTGATGTAGAAGAGTTTGTCCACAGATTAAGGTAAGTTTTGTACAAATATACTTGTTATATTATGTAATAAAGTGTAGGCCTAAACTATACAAATTGATATAGGCCTAATAAAATTCAGGAAAGATGTTAATTTGATACATTCAGGGCTTTTTAACAGTGTTGAATACATTTTTTGTTCCCTATTATTTACTACATTCATTTATAACATTAGTGGTCCTATTCAGGGTACCTACACACCGAAAGGGAATTCCTGAAAAAGATTTTTTTCTCCTGGAAAAGGAGAATTATTCATATAAGTTTTAAGTTAGGCCTACACCAGGAATTTTAAATGGTTTTTAAAATGTCATAAATTACATTTAGACCTATTATTTATGAATTGAAATTATGGTTCAAAGAAGCTTTGAATTATTCTGATTAACAATTACAAATTATAGTTTGTATTCGGGTATTTGTTAACCCTGGAGCTGGTATTTGTCAGACTGACTATAGCTTACCGTGATGCGTTCGATCTTTGTCCCCCTTCCTTAATTAAAGTATGAGCTGATTGATCAGCAGTATAAAGTATGTTCTAGCCAACAATATACTAAGTCCGCTGTCAGTGGACTCTTTATTATTAATCATTATTAATTGCTATCATTTATTATCACTTATTATTACGAGGTGCCCGTCACAGTAGCATTATTTTTCCATGATATAGTTAGCATCGCTATCTGGGCTGTAATAAGGGCAGAGCGGTTGGATCGATCATTCCAGGTTCACGCAACCAAGACTTTTAAAAAATTATTAAAAAACACTTAAACATAAAAGTTTAAAAATTAAAAAAAAAAAACATTTCAATAAATTTTGTAGATCTCTATTAAATTAAATTACTTTTCCAGGGGCTTCTTTGTATCAGACAAGAGTGCTCTGGCATTTAGCAATACTAAAACATACTGCTGAGGCATGGTCTTCTATTGAGCATTTTTTAAATTAAAAAAAACTATTCAACATAAAATTTAAAAAAACATTACATGAGTCACTCCTATACATATATCTGATCCTTTTTTATCTCTGTGGACCAAACAAGAGCGTTTGCTAAATGAAAGATGCTGGATATATCATTTAAATAGAATAATTATTAAAAATTTGTATTGTCTTTGGTTTTTTTAATATTTTTTTATAAACTTAAAAATGATTGATTTACCACTTCAATAAGTGAACAACCAATAATTTATTTATTTTGAATAATTAATAAACAGTCTACTTATTTCAAATCAATTATCTTTTTATGGCTAAACGAATTTGTTGTAAACAATTCAGAAATGTCATATACATTCTCTTTTTATTAAACTTAACTCTGTGCTTTGCAATTCGTGTAATCTCAAAAACTTGCAGTTATGCCACAACTAAGACCAGGCATTATGCTTATGTACACAACTCCTATCTCAGATGTAGCCATCTGGGGTAATTCTGTAGAGTCCATACACATTTTTTGTGTACAAAAAAAAATAAATAAATAGAATAATTAGTAATTTGAAGTATAGAGATTCATGTAGAGATATATTTTAAAAAATCTAATTTTAAACCCTGCTAATTTTGAATGAACTCGGACTTTCGCTTCCATAACAGGTAACAGGATGATACCAAACTTGTTTTTCGGATGCGTTCGGAAATAGTCAGAACATTCCAAGTATTTTGAAAATCAGAATCACCAAGAATTTGATTCCGGAATCTCCCAACACTAGTACATTTTACTCCTAGTTAATTTTACTAATATATAAATGGTAGACTTGTTATGTAATAGCATTTGTCTCACCTCAAAACTTTATGATTTGATTTCCTTACACACCAAACATTACCATTATACTGGAAATTAATATCTTATAAAAATAAATTATGTAGATCTCTTTCAAATTAAATCACTTTTCCAGGTGCTTCTTTACACTAGAGACAAGAGTGCTCCAGCATTTAGCAACACTAAAACATACTATGTGAGGCAAGGACTTCTACTGAGCAGTATGAGTGGAGAAGTGTATTAGAGATGGATATCAATCCTCAGATTTTCCAACATCAAATGGGTGTTTCAGCAATCAGGTATCTAATATTAATTTCAACAGCTACTGAGTTCCAAAATTTTAAAAAGAATAATAGACACTGAATGAACAACAATTTTTAAACAGCTAGACTTAGAGTAATTAAACATTACTATACTTTTAGGGGCGTAAAAAATTATGTAGTAGGGTAATTACCTTGTTTTTACTCAGTCAAACAATACAAATTGGTTCCTACTTGAATTACTGGATTCGACGGTTACACCGTCATCTTCAGATCCAGAGCATATACTTGCTCACAGGTTGGTACCTCACTGGAATATGGGAAGGAAGTGTGTACATTTTACCCCTAAAATAATTTTACTATAAATAAATGGTAGACTAGTTAATAGCATTTTTCTCATCCCAAAACTTTTATGACTTGATTTTCTTACATGTAGTAATTAACCTATTACCTATTATTCATAATTTACAATCCAGGAAGCTATACATAGATTATGTCTAAAAAAATTACCTAAAAATTTTCTTTCGAGGCCGTCAGATGTCATATGAAAAGTAATAAAATCAATAACAGAGTTAAATGTATTCATTTATTATAAAATTTCTTAAAGATAATTTCCAACCATAATTATGTTACAAATCATTTCCACACTTAATCTTTTTGGAAGAAATCAATGCTTTGGTGTTGGTAATGATAGGTCAATAAATGAGCTAAGACAAAACCCGATCATTTTAAGATATTATCGACTACTTAATAAAACAGCACACGGAGTTTTGTCCGCCATGGATTATTTGCTGTCGCCGTCATATCAACAGTGGCACGAAATAGAATATTAGAGCATACATATTGGGCGGAAAAATAAACGATCGGTTTATTTACCGCTGACGGTAGCTGTGTAGCCGCCAGCTGCCACTACAATCGACGGATTTTGACCTGTCTCCGCTGAAACAGTGGCGAACGTGACCAAATGCATGCCAATTTGCCTTGTTTTAGTATTTTTTTTGTAGAATACTTTATCCTTCAGCCGTGTCTAGAAACCGAAGGATTATTGCCATGTAGCCTATATATCTGATCTTTTTTTTTTATCTATGTGGACCAAACAAGAGCGTTTGTTTAGTGAAAGATGGTGGATATATAATTTAAATAGCATAATTATTAAAATTTTCGATGAATTGTCAAAAAAGTTTTTATAATATTTTTTTATAAACTTAAAATGTGTGACTTAAAGTGAAATAGATCAATAATCAAACAAACTACATTGCCTAGAACATTTACCACTTCAATAAGTGAACAACCAATAATGTCTTTATTTATAATAATTAATAAACAGTCTGCTTATTTCAAATCAATTACTGCTAAAAGAATTTGTTTGAAACAATTCAGGAAATATCATATACATTCTCTTTTTATTAAACTTAACTCTGTGCTTTGCACTTCCTGTACTCTCAAAAACTTGCAGTTATGCCACAACTAAGACCAGGTATTGTGCTTATGTACACAACTCGCATCTCACATATGGTGTAGCCATCTGGGTTAATTCTGTAGAGAGTCCATAAACATTTTTTGTGTAAAAAAAAATAATTAGGATAATTTGAAGTAGAGAGATTCTTGTAGAGACATATTTAAAAAAAATCTAATTTTAAACTTTGCTAATTTTGAATGAACTCGAATTTTTGCTTCCATAACAGGTAACAGGATGATACCAAACTTGCTATTCGGATGCGTTCGGAAATAGTCAGAACATTCCGAGTATTTTGATAATCAGAATCACCGAGAATTTGATTCCGGAATCTCCCAACACTAGTACATTTACCCCTAGTTGGTTTTACTATAAATAAATGGTAGACTTGTTATGTAATCGCATTTGTCTCATCTCAAAAATTTATGATTTCCTTACACACCAACCATTACCATTATTATACTGGAAATTAATATCTTATAAAAATAAATTATGTAAATCTCTCTCAAATTAAATTGATTTTCCAGGTGCTTCTTTATATTAGACAAGAGTGCTCCAGCATTTAGCAACACTAAAACATACTATGTGAGGCAAGGACTTCTACTGAGCAGTATGAGTGGAGGGGACTGGAGAAGTGTATTGGAGATGGATATCAATCCTCAGATTTTCCAACATCAAGTGGGTGTTTCAGCAATCAGGTATCTAATATTAATATCAACAGCTACTACTGAGCACCAAATAAAAAAATAATAATAGACATTGAATGAACAACAATTTTTAAACGGCTAGTCTTAGACCAAACACAGACTTACAGTAACTAAATACACTTTACTATACTTTTAGGGGCGTAAAAAAATATGTAGTAGGTTAATTACATTGTTTTTACTCAGTCAAACGATACAAATTGGTTCCTAGATGGATTACCGGATTCGATGGTCATCTTCAGATCCAGAGCATTTTCTTGCTCACAGGTTGGTACCTCAACCAAAATATGGGAAGTAAGTGAGTTACCCATAGTTTATAGGAACATTTTAACCCCTAGTTAATATTACTATAAATAAATGGTAAAAATTTTCTTTCGAGGCCGTCAGATGTCATATGAAAAGTACAGTAGAGTGTCGAAAATCCGAACTAATTGGGACCGAGGGGGTTCGGATTATCAATTTGTTCGGATTTTTGAAAATAACCAAGAAAATGCCATTTAGCCTAAAATATAAGCCCTTTAATCTATTAAAGTGGTTAAACAGTACAAGCAGTAATGTAATTGCAATACAGTATGTAAGACTACTTACATATTATGATTTAGAAGAACCTGAACGTACACAGTAGGGCCAACCAACATCATTGATTACACTTGTAACTCTCAATTACAGTACAGTACAGTACATAATTATAAGTTCACTTGTACATTATAGTTAACATAAACGATAAATAAAAAAAAAATACTGTATAGTACACTACTGTATGTACGACACACTGTTATAATGATAACAAAAGAGAAATTAATGAACTTTCTGTATGTTTACGCTGTTTGTTTACTGCTAGCGCTAAAGCAGCTTTTGAGCGTGACAGTGAAAATACTGACAGCCAGTCTGCTGTGAGGGTGTGTGAAAGCACGTTTTAAGAAGTGTTTAAAAAGAGATAATAATGTCAAACTGCGATGAAGATTTTTGTAAAATTTTTAACGATGCAATAATTGGAATTTGTGAAAACGAAAAGAAATTTTTGCAGGGGCTGCCTTGGAACGTGTTCGGATTTTTGACGTTTCGGATTATTGACGTTCGTATTATCGACGCTCTACTGTAATAAAATGAATAACAGCGTTAAATGTATTTATTTATCATAAAATTTCTTAACCCTAGAACCGGCGGCTTTAACGAAAATGGATTTTTTGGCGTGTGCAAGCATTTTTTCAAAAATTCGCCAAAAATAGTAAATGAACCCCAATCCAAAAGTGTTCTGTAGCTTTTTTGTAGAGAAAGGTTCAAAGAATTTGTATATGCCAGTACAAAAATGATAGATGTAAAATTTACAAAGTTATTAGCTCAAGAAACAAAAAATGTTCAGTTACGAAAAATAAAAGTTCAACTTTAGGTCTACATAAAAAGTAGTAAACATTTTTTTGTAATTTGTTCCATAAATGTAAAAAAGTTTCGTAATTTAGTTCTAAATAATAGAACCGTATAAAAACATTTATCAATTTCGAGTTTCTTATTTTGATTACACCAGTTTTTATGTTCCAACTACAAGGGTGCTAACAAAACTAGGCCTGGCTTAAAACGTAATTTAGGAATATTTTATTTGACCAAAAATGAAATATTATTATAACAAAGTGTAGAGAATAAACCAAAGAAAAGAACGATATACTTGTCTTTTCTTAGTTCACTAAAGTGTTTGAAATATCTTTAGTTGAATAACAAAATGAGGTCAATCAAATAAAACTTAACGCGTGTAAAGGAAACAAAACGTCCGTTGGGATTTACCGTGAGAATCAAATGGGCCAGACAGTCCCATTCGAGCGGTGTAATTCACGAAAATCTTGTACTTTCCACCGCTGTTTGACTAAACATATAACAGGTTATATCCAGTTTAGTTCACACCAAAAATGAAAGCTGCAAGTTTTCTCTAGAATTGTATAAAGAAATCTGTAAAAACATATGGGATTGTGGGCGTTATCTCAGTTGACAAATGTGCTGTTTCATTGGTTTCAAAACTGTCCAATCGCAAGGGTTTACAGAAAGCTTTGTCATTCAAATTGTATAGTAGCGACATCTGATTGCAAGGCATCTTTAGATAGATCAAATCTTGACGAATCCCATGGTACCTTTATATTTTTGATCAAAATATTCCTGTAGATGGTCTGGGACGTTGAATAAGTGGGAAATAACAGTACAATTGTATTCGAATCCACGAGTGGAATCAGGTTTACAGAAATCTACAATTTTAAAACGACGATTACATAATGTAAATATACGTTTTAGAAAGAAATTGTAAATACAAAAATTAAAGTTTGAAGCATCACCTTTCCAATGGTGTTTGTCTTTTTGAGATTGAAAGATTTTTAGTGGGTCAAATATTCAATACAATCACTCGTTACAAAAATGTGTTGGAGTGATGGTACATTATGTACCGTCTGCCGGTTCTAGGGTTAAAGATAATTTTGAATTATAATTACATCACAAATCATTTCCACCCTTAATCTTTTTGGAAGAAATCAATGTGTTGGTGTTGGTAATGATAAGAGCTAAGACAAAACCGATCATTTTAAGATATTATCAACTACTTAATAAAACAGACATGATGACGTTTCCTAGAATTCAGTTTGACAATGACGTTTTGGACTACTATGATAAAGTGAAAGACTTGGGACTAACTATGTGACAACATAGTCAATGACATATCTGTAGTTCTGGCTAACAAATTGCAGAGGGCACAGAATTTCTGCATACAATTTATTTCATATTTATTTTGTATATAAATGTTCATGTAACTCCTTATTATAAAGAACTTAGTATCTCAAAACTTAACGATCTGTGATCCTATAATATGTCCTACTGACTGGAGTGCCTGGTTATTTGGCTGAACAGTTTATTTTCACCTCTGATATATGTACAAAGAGCACTAGAAGAGGTCCATTTTGCTTGTTATACCGTTACTTAGAAGTTAGAACCATCATGTTTAATAAATCCTTTTCTATGTCTGCATGTTGTTCAACTTACTTCCAGTAATTAAATCTAAAGTCGTGTCCAGTTTTCTAAATTACTTAAGACTTTCTTGTTGAGTAAAATGGATCAAGATAGTGTGATGGGATAGTTATTTTATTATTATTATTATTATAATTTTTTTAAGTAATACAATATTGTTTATCTTACTTTTTGTGGAATCTTTTTTAAAAATACACGTTTGTGTTTTAAAAGGCAATTTCAGTTTAATGTTCATTTAAATACAATTTTTGATGGTTATTATATTTAGTTTGTTATTTTAAATTGTTCAATGTACTTTATTTTAGTTTGAT
>JAGFPH010001193.1:78208-89217 GCA_018207615.1 Philaenus spumarius
TTAGTTTGTTATTTTAAATTGTTCAATGTACTTTATTTTAGTTTGATCTTAATTTTTAATTTAATTTTCTGGTGATTATTATTTTTTGTTTAAATATTATAATGTACAGTAAAGTCCCGCTAATCCGAATTAATTGGGGCCGAACACTGTTTGGATTAGCGGGAATTCGGAATAGGCTGATTTCATAAATAATATCAACGTATTGACATGTTAATGGGTAAATAATGTGCGGGGACATCTGCTAATGGCAGCTCTATACAGCGTTGATCGGCTTGTGAACTGTTCAGTAAAAGTCGGAAAAGAAATGCATTTCCTTCGATGACTCATAGCGCCGAGACATTACCTACCCCTCTCCCCTCCCGCGTTTCAAACATATTTATGAATCACTGCACTGAGGACTAGTCTAGTCGTATCTAGTTCAGTGTTTACTCTAGGGGAGTTTGATAAACAGTGTGCGCTTATTACAAATTTATCGATGCAAACAGACCGACTTGGAGGAAAGCGAGGAATAGGGGAATGCTCAAACTGAAATCATATCACTCACAGACGCGGCAAATGCTCTTGACCTCGCGCTACACTACGTCAAACAACACGCTTCATCAACACCGAATGATGTTATGTTCATGCGGCGATGGCGGAACATTGCATCCTCAAGTCGATTCAGTACTCTTTGACAGAAAAAAATCACTGACATTGCTTCTTAAAAGTGTGTGTAAATTAGTAATGCTTTGTGTTCAGCAGTGATTAAAAATTATTCGACAAATTGTATAAATGGAGCCGACATGTACTGTAAGTAACCAGCTTTCATTCCTACTTCGTTTCAGGTGTTTTCATCCAGATTAGGCTCTATGTATGTCTCTATTAAACTATTTTATCTTCTAAAGCGAGAGATAATTGTTTGTCTGCTAAATGGATCTGGAATCTCCGTCTAAGGATTTTTGATTTTTTGATTTTATATTAGGCTTTTGGCCACGAGAAATCGATTGGAAATGGTCACCAGTCTGGGAAAATTCGTTTTCTACGTCTTTTTATTAAATTAAAAAGTGGAATTTGTCCATTTTAAACAATACATAGCACAGCTGATGCAAATGTTTTCAATGCTATTACAATAATCATCTGCTTTCTTTTAAACTGTATATTTTATTAGAGGTAAGCCTAATGTTGTATCTATTTATAGTTACCATGGCAACGAATACATAATAAACATACCCTTTATTTAGTTGTTTAATGTTATAGGCCTAACCTAAACGATGTTCACGGAAATTTGCAATAATAGTAGTTATTGACGTGAGCGAACTAGGCCCTAGGAATAAATCGATATTGAAATAATACTTTAATTTAGGCCTGACTTATTTCTGAGGCATAGCGTTGAGATTGTGGTTAATCCTTTAAACTGTATTTTTATTACAGGTAAGCCTAATGTTGTATATACCCTTTATTTAGTTGTTTAATGTTATAGGCCTAACCTCAAAACTCAATAATCCAATATTTATTATTGAAATCATAGCCCTGCTTATAATCGAGCTTTAGCTCGGTCTCCAGGTACTATAACAATAAATGTACGTTTTATCACGAACGTCTTTTTAATTTCTCCTGTTTTGCATGTTTAAAAAATCGGTATTTTTTCTGTACTCTGTTCGGAATAGGATTTTCGGATTAGCAGGACTCTATTGTATGTATTGTAACTGTAATGTCTGTAATAATGTACAATGGGGTTAGGTGGTGGAGAGGACTAACCTCGCCCCACTAAATAAAGGCAATTCAATTCAATCTTCGAAAGAGCTCATTGATTTTAAAATGGGAGACGATGCTTGTGAAGATTTCTTCTGCACTATAAAAAAAAATTCAAATTTAATAGGTCAATAAGTTTTTTAATGTAATTTTAAAAACAAAATAAAAATATTACAAATAATTTCAAGTAATAAAAATGTGTAGCTGTTCCATTTTGAGTGTAAATGTAGATAAAATGCTCTCAGTTCTTGTATCTTATTAAGTGTAAAAACTGAAACATTTCAACCAAATATGCATAAGCACTCTTAGATTTACATGTATTTATTCTTACTCAAAGAAGTTTTTGATGTTGAAGAACAATTGGACGTGCATCAATTAGTGTAGTCTTGTATATTTGTATTACAGTGTTTCTGCTTGGTTGTAGGCATGCAAGTGTTTGATACAGTCATCTATGTTGTTGCCAATGATATTCCATGCTACTCAAGATCTGGCAAATAAAATGCAGGTAACAGTTCAAGAAGAGATAAAGAAAGCTATGGTGAAACCATTCCCTAGGAGGATGTTCACTATGGACCAGTCCAACAAAACATTAAAGTGAGTACTTTGTAATCAAACTTCTGTTTCTACACATACTGCTTACTGCAATACAGTATACTGTATGTTCATCCTGTCTTTTTTTTTAATATATGTATTTTTAGTATAAGAATCGTAAAATGTTTGGCAGAATTTTGATACGATATGTTTGTATTTGTTTTCTATTAAATTTATTTATTTAAAACTAAATGCTCTAAAATTTGTATTCCCTGTTAATTAGTATTCATTTGTACTCCCTTGCTTCTTCTTGTTGTACGGTTCTTGGTTTATCAGCCATACAAAAAGAATCCGGTGCCTTTAAATCAGACCAACGCAGTGGGCAGTTGAAATTTGAAAATCACAATATTCGATTGCCAAATATTTTCCTCAAAAGAGCCATAGTTTTAAAGGGTTGTTTGGATCCACAACTCTCGATTGTTCTACGCCTCTGGCCTTAAAAACTGTTAATTATTGTCCTGTATTAAGTGCCACCTACATTAACCTGTTTGTCCTTCATCGTTTTCAAAACAGTCCAATGATGCTTCCTGCTGTTGCACCACAAGTACTGTGCACGTCTAACCAGATGCATTTGATGTTTACATTTACTCTTGGATTTACAGTGCCCCATATCTTACAGTTTTGTTTATTCACGTGACCATTTAGGTGAAAATGGGCCTCATTGCTAATAATTATGAGGTTGTGAATAAACTCGTTTTGATCTTGGAACAATTCTTGAAAACACGGACCATATTTAATGCAACTTAGAGGATCATTTTATTTTAGCTCATGCACCAATTGCATCTTATAGGGAGAAGGTGTAACTGCCGTAAAACCCTTTGCAAAGACTCCCTAGATATCACCAACTGCTGAGACTGTCGCCTGGTAGATGTTCCTCAGTACTTTCTTACAAATTATAATAACGTAAATGTAAACAAAAATCAAATTGCAATTGCAAGTTTCAAACAGTTAACTGTGACTAGTGTCAAAAGAATCTTTTTGTCAGAAATAAGTTAAAGTGATTTAAAAAGAATTAACTGTGTAAACGTGCTCACAACATGATTAAGTTTTCTGCATAGTAGGTACAACACTGATATATTACTATTGATTTGTCTGAATATTTGTTTTCTAATTTTTAAATATTATTAGATTTTTTTAATTAATATTTTAAATATAAATTTTACATTTTTTTCGTTTAAAACTAATACTTGAATTTTCATTATATATATTTTCCATATGATTTGTTTACTTATTTATACATACATTTTACTGGCATGTTTGAGTAAACTTTTATAATCAGTCGGCATGCTTTGTTGATTCTTATTTATTGGGTTCAGGTTGAGTCGATTGGTTTTGGAGCTTTCCGTGCTTGGCATGTACTGTGGCCAACACGATTTCACTTTCAGCATAGAGTGCACAGATGTAATAGATTAATTCGGTATCTTTGATCAGATTTGGTAGTAAACATTAGTGATCATGGATGGGTTATTGTGAATTATAATTGGTAGACCAATCGTTCCAGTGTTTCCGAATTACTTAATCTTGCAACCCCTTTCATTTACTAACAGACCAAAGCATACAATAAATATTGGCAAAGGGAACGTCCTTGGGACTGACCTAATATAAATTTTGAATTGGCTAATTGGTTAATTTAAGAGCATCCTGGAACAATTGTCATAATTTTTTACCCCTTAAATAGAGGGTGTTTCAAAAAGGACTTTACAACTTTGAAAATTCATATAAATTTTATTAAACAAGGTACAGAGCTGGTTTTGGGGTTATTTTAAAGGAAAAAACTTCAAGTTTTTTTACCTTAAACTAAAGATGTTCTATGTGGCTTCCGTTGGTTATTCTGCAGACATCTCATCGGTAGTCGATTTCTTCCCAGACTCGCACTAGCATTTCAGGTGTAACTTGCTCAGCAGCAGCGTAAATTCTTGCTCTAAGTTCAGGTAGAGTGGCCGGCAAAGGAGGTACGTACACCATATCTTTTATGAAACCCCAGAAAAAAAAATCTAGCGGTATCAGGTCTGGGGAACGGGGGGCCATGCAATTGGCGCATCACGGCCAATCCATTGACCTGGGAAGCGGTCATTTAGAAAATCCCGGACGTCAGTCAGATAGTGTGGTGGTGCGCCATCTTGCATAAAGAAAACATTTCGTTCTCGGTCATCCTCATCGATCTAAAATTGTTGCAACATATCAAGGTACACTATAGTTCTCTCTTGGAAAAAAAGGGGCCGTACACTTTCCTCTTGCTCAACGCACAAAAAACGTTCACTTTAGGGCTATCACGAACATGTTGTAATGTTTCATGTGGATTTTCACTGCCCCAAATCCTACAGTTATGTGTGTTTACTTTGCCACTTAAGTGAAAAGTGGACTCGTCAGAAAAGATTATGTTGTCTAAGAAATGTTCATCATCATTCACTCGATTTAACATATCCACACAGAAGTTCCTACGGGTAATCTTATCAGTGTCTTTAATTGCTTGTAAAAGCGAATATCGGTATAGTTTCAAGTGCAAACGTTTTCTTAACACACGCCAAACCGTCGTATGTGGTACTTGCAGATCACGAGATGCACGCCGAGTCGATTTCATAGGGCTATTTACAAAACTTTGTCTCACTTGCTCAACGACTTCGTCAGATGTGCTTGGACAACTTGAGGATTTTTTATGTTTCACTGAGCATCCTGTTTCTACAAAACACCTATGCCACTCATAAATTGTAGGCCTACTAGGAGGATCTTTAGCGTACTTGGTACGATAATTACGCAGAACTGTTGTCGCAGACTTCAATTCTTCAAACCAAAACACACAACTAGCACGTTCCGGTCCAGTGAAGGCAGCCATCTTTAACGTAACTGTCACTAGCGCTTGTGCAGCGCGATTAGGCACTAGCGGACTACGCGAGTCAAAACTTGAACTGTTTTCCTTTAAAACAACACCAAAACCAGCTCTGTACCTTGTTTAATAAAATTTATATAAATTTTCAAAGTTGTAAAGTCCTTTTTGAAACACCCTGTATACTAACAGACCAAAATACATACTAAATGTTGGTGGGAACGTCCTAGGGGCTACACTACGATAAATTTTGAACTCTTACTGACAGTTCCAAATACAGGCAGTCCTCATTATATGCGGTCTCGCTTTTATACGGTGAAAGAAGTCCTTGAAAGGTTGTGTATTTGAGCTGAGTTGTTTGGAGTGTAGGCTGCAGTTGATAGTTTTATAAGTTATTGACGCATTGTTTGTCATCTCACTCTCCCCTCAAGGTCAGTGCTCTTATAAAGGTACCCCTCCCACCAGTACTTGCTCTGGCATTGTCTGAGTTTGTCTATTTTTACAACTTAGTCAGTCATATCAAGTTATAGTTCCCTAGTAGGAAAATATTGGTCTCGTGTGATAATCTAAAATGGAGTAAAAACCTAATTTCTTTCAAAATATTTTACCGTAATTTTAATTTGGTTAAAACTATTCTACTGTATTTATCTTTTTTTAATTTAATTTACTCAATTTATTTATATGTGTGTGAAATGTAAAGCACCTACTATATGTACACATTTTTCATTTACTGTATTGTTTGTACAGAATTTAGCCATTTGATTTTGTTGAGAATTTAGTCACTAAAATTAATTTGAAAAACAAAACTGTTTTAATTGTTAAAATCCATTTTAATGTAAGTCTACTTGATCAATATCAATACTAAGCTGTATGAAGTTCTATTTTTGGCTGTCACATCAGTCTGTAAATAGTCCCTGTTGTACGTGACACTTTGCCTCAACACATCTACCGTATATAGCGAGGACTACCTGTATTGGGATGATGCCCTTGAAGTTATATTTTGAATTTGCTTATTGCACAAAACAAGTGTATCTGGAGTACTTTTTGATAATTTGAGTGTCCCCTTACCCCTTATACACAGACAGATTCAAATACAGACTATATCTAAGTATAGTTACTAGGGCTACCACCTGACTTGTATAGGGGTTTAGGCTAAGTAGAGTTTATAAATACCATTAAAACTCCTTGTTTAGGGCTTCCAACTCTGTATAGCACTGCATCTCAATAAGAATCAACAAAGCATGATGACTAATTTTAAAAGTTTTTCTCAAACATGTGTTAGTAAATTGTATGTATAAATAATTGAACAAATCATATGGAAATAGCTGTTTGTGAAACAAGAACACAAATTAGGTCATTGCCGCACAAGAAAGAGAAGTGACCATACGAAGCGAAGCTAAGCACGGCCATATTTCGAGGATGGCAATGACTGTTTGCGCTCGTAGTACACACCAGATTTTTCCCAAGTCTTTAGTTTATTTTATATTCGATGAATTTTGGCTTTTAACTCATCAACTGCTTGTATTGCAAAGTAACATATAGACATAGTGAGGAAAAGTAATGAAGACTAGGATTTAAAAATTAACTTTAATATCATATTTTGGCTATAATAATCACTACAGTTTCATGATAAGATGTAGGCCAAGGCCAAGTAATATAGCCCCTTCTGTACATTACACATTTAATTTTCTTTCTTATGAACGATTGTTATATGGTATGTGCAATTTTCATTCTGTTTAATGATTAAACTTGATGTTCTTCTGACTGTTTCGATTGTACGGCAATGGTAGACTGTGCTAGAATTTTGTTGGATATTTCAATTTTATTGCTGATAGCATCTTCACCTAGTTTTCAACAATTAAGTGCTTTTCCAACCCTCTTGACGTTTTAGTTGAGTCAAGCGTCCACCGGCATCTGCTAACAGTGTTGCTGAAGTATGTCTAAAGGCATGGCATGTGTACAATACTAGTTCTGGTAGCTTTAGGTACTTGACTGTTTCATTAGGAATCGTGTTTTTACTCCAATGTTTTGGTTGGTACAATTTTTTTTTTTTGATATCTGATAAAAAGTCTATCTGTAGTTGCATTTGGGGGCCTGAGGTCGATGTACTTTTAATAAATACTTAAATAGTCTAAGCCACGGTTCTTGTCATTTACGATGGTAAACGTACGGTCTTTGGTGGTTTTGGTTTTTGACATTGTTTACAGTTAAAAGTGATTCTTTCTCCTCTACATCATTGGCAGTCAGTTTGGAAAGTTTGTCCCTGCGACATGCACCAGCAACGCTAAAAATCAAAACAACTTTCGGTAGTAAATGCAAATCATCTGTAGCTTCCAACAGAAAGGTTTTAATGTCATCATTACAAAATATTTTGGATTTCTTGGCTTTGCGTAACTTTTTAAAAAGCATGCATACACTAAAGTGCCAATAAATTAAAATAATTATTAATTAAAATTGTATGGAAAACAATCATGAATAGTTTTTTGTTCCTTACAACATTTTATCAACATATTTATGCTGGGTTCCTTTTAAGCACTAATACATCTTAAATCTTTTTCCAAGACAACTAGATGGTGTCACTTTAAACTTTACTCCATCCCTGTGTGTGTGAGATTAAATACAACTTCTTTAATGTTTACTTTTAAAATACCTAAACCCCAACTTAAATATTACTGAAGTAAACACAAAAACCAGCTGTAAACTCAAGTAAATAGTTTAAATATTACTTAATAAACTCTAGTAATGTTACTAAAACTGTTTTGTCACCAACATGATTAAATGTAGTGTTGAACCAAACACTAAGCCTTCAGCAACATAACAATGTATCTGTATGTAGTGTAATGTGTTGTTGATATTTTCAGTATTGTGAGGAAAATGTAATGATCCAGAAATAGAAGATGCAAAGTTGAGTCATTGCAGTGACAATCATCATGGCAATGCTATTCACAGTTGGAAGCCCTAAACAAGGAGGCAAACAAATAAATAGTATTTATAAATTCTACTTTAAAAAAAATTCTGTATTTGAGTCTGTTGGTGTATAACGCCTTGTACACCAACACACTCAAATACAGACATTTTTTTCTTAACCCTCAAAGTGGCAGACTGCAGTCTATCAGGTGCAAATGCAACTCGCTCGAACCTTAGCGAGAATTTCCATAATCGATAATTTAATCCACTTAAAATCACCCAATCGTCATAAAACTGGCACCATTGAAAAAAAATTAATTAAACTTTAATTTTTGTATTTACAACTTTTTCGTAAAACGTATATTTACATACGTAATCATCGTTTTAAAATATGCATATCGTGCTACAGCTATTTCTGCGGGCAAATCTGCTTACAATTGTACTGTTATTTCCCACTTCATCAACGTTGAAGCCCACCTACTGAAGTATTTATATCGAGATTATAAAGCTACCATTGGATACTTCACGATTTTATCTTTCTAATGGTGCCTTCCAATCAGATGTCACTATTTTACAGGATTTATTCATACAATGTCTGTAAACCTTGCGATTGGACAGGTTTTCAACCAATGAAACAGCCCATTTGTCAACAGATAATACGCCTACTCTATCAAATGTTTTGACAGATTGTTATACACCATTTTGTAGAGAAAAGACTGACCTTTCTAACGGTGGGAAATGAACTAGAATAAACCAGTTTTTTTGTTTGTCTAGACACTAGTGAAACGTACATGATTAGAGCGATCTGTTGTGACCGATTGCTTCATCTCGTTCCCACGTAATGCAAAGCACCCTTCTTGTAAGACCTTTACCGACGGCAAAATGTCATTTGATTCATGTCATTTTGTTATTCAAATAGGGATAACTCAAACGCTTTTGTGAACTAAGGAAAAACAATTATACCATTCT
Organism: Philaenus spumarius; assembly: GCA_018207615.1. Taxonomy (NCBI): domain Eukaryota; kingdom Metazoa; phylum Arthropoda; class Insecta; order Hemiptera; family Aphrophoridae; genus Philaenus; species Philaenus spumarius. Next base: position 87,231 of record JAGFPH010001193.1, read on the forward strand.
TTTCTTTGATTTATCCTGGGCAAAGCATATATTAGTAATTACGTTTCAATCTACTCCTAGGTTTGTTACCAGTCATGTATTTGGAACATAAAAACTGTTTTTTTCAAAATAATAAATTTGAAATTGATAAATATTTTTATACAGTTCTATTTAGAACTAAATTACAAAACTTTTTTACACTTACGAAAAAAATACAAAAAATGTTTACTACTTGTTATGTAGGCCTAAAGTTGAACTTCCCCCTACTGAACATTTTTTGTTTCTTGAGCTAATAACTTTTATAATTTCAAAAGAAACTAATTTTTAGTGGCATATTTGAATTCTTTGAAGTTTCTTCTACAAAAAAGCAACTGAACACTTTTGGATTTGGGTTCATTTACTATTTTTGGCGAATTTTTAAAAATATGCTTGCAAAATGCTATAAATGGGCTTTCCAATTTTAGCTGTAATGATGCCACTTCTAGGGTTAAACAATGTTTAATTATGAAACTTAGTTTGTCTTCAATGTTATTCTTAATTGTAAAAATAAACATTACAACAAATACGGATTTGTTTGTAAACGGATTTTACGTACAACCAATGATAATTGTTAAGTATTACTTTCCCCGAAGGATATGATTGTGTAATTTCAGAATAAAGGTTCTTTGATTTTTTATACGAAAAAACCATTCCAACAAGTTTTATTTTCTTATACAAATTATGTATACACATAATTGATTTTAACCGATACTCCCATGAATTCAATTAGTATGTTAGCATAGCAAAATAAATTTTATTTCAATTGAACGATTTATTAAAATTTAGCTACTCATTTGAAATATTTTGAATCAAGAAAACTGCAAGGAAGTGAGCCTTCTACTGTCTCAATCCTAATTTTAAATACATTGTTCATAAGGGAAAACATAACACAACACAGATTTTCCAGGTCGTACTAAACTGGTCCTATGATGGTCAAAGGTATTTTAGTTCCGTAGAAAAGAGTCGGGGTTAAACTGGTCCGAAGGGCAGTAGGCAGGTAGTTGTGGGATTTCCTGACAGGGTCGCTAACCCCCCAACCAGTGGATTTGTCCTAATCTCAGACTCAGTTCTCTTACAGTGTGGTACTCGTACAAGTGTTGCAATGTATTCCATGTTCAGTGAAAGGAGATTTAAATTAGTAGTTTATGGGGACTTTAAATACTCAAAACGTGACAGACACAATCTGGTCAGAAGTGGCGAATAGAGGATGTTTGGCGCATCTATTCATGGATCACAAATTTTGTTGTAGACTGCGGCTGTACAAACCCACGAACCGTGTTGCAACCTAATACATTTCTACACATTACTGAAACCACCTGCAAAATTGATCAGAACAGGAGATTGCGTCTGCTCCCGTGACTGACAATATCACCCGAGACGATGTCACATGCATAAAAGAAAAAACTTGAGCATCGCTAAAAGAAGGAACCTTCAACATCTTCTGAAATGTGCTGCACAGACCTAACCTAATCTATTAAATTATTTATTTCATTATTTTAAAGGTCATATTGCTTTAACGATGGGTAGAACTGTCTTAAGTTGAAACTTTGTTTTGATTTTGTGCCGTCGGGCCAGCTTCCCCCAGCCCTGGCACTAACCGTCGGACCCAGTTTAACCATTCCCGATTATCCTTTAAAAGTCAATGGTTCAAAATTATAATTAATTGTAATGTTAAAAGCTGTTTTACACTATCAAAACCCAATTTTTTCTAGCCTGGGGGTGTTTGCTATTTTGTCTCCCCCAATCAAACTTTTGGATCAGCCGTTGACTGGTTGTGCCCCCCAAAACAGTAGTCCAAGCGACGCCTATGGTGTCTATTACAAATTTTTGATATTGGGGTGCTAGGAGGGGGAGGGGGTTGGGTTTTTGTAAATAGGTTTTCTAAGATTCTCCCCGAAGGTGAATAACTATCCCAAGATCAGATTTTGTATAACTCTTTCTGTTTTTGAAATAATACAAACTTATAAAA
>JAGFPH010001193.1:90186-107233 GCA_018207615.1 Philaenus spumarius
GGTGGGCACTGCATAGGTCTCTCTCTTGAAATCCTAACCTCAAAACTCGACAATCTTAAAATATTCCCTTCCCTCAAAGAGGCGCTTCTGACAATCTTAAATTAAAATCATTGGTTTATTTAGCCGACAGCCCTCTACTAGACAATCTTAAACATCCACTGGTTTCTTTTAACGTAAACCTCTACATGGCAATCTTAAACTAAAATCATTGGTTTGTTTGGTTGGCAACAGCCCTCTACTAGACAATCTTAAAATATTTATTTTCCCTTCTCCCGAAGAGGCGCTTCCGACGATCTTAAATTAAAATCATTGGTTTGTTTTGACACAGCCCTCTACTAGACAATCTTAAAATATTTGTTTTCCCTTCACCCGAAGATGCTACTCTTGACGATCTTAATATTTGTTGAAATCTATGTTGGCAAGACTGAATTACTTCCAGATTAGAAACTAGACAGCAGCACAGTAGTTTTTTCTGCCTATATAAGTAAGAAACGTATAGGGGCTGGGTGGTCGGGGGCGGAAGGTGGGCACTGCATAGGTCTCTCTCTTGAAATCCTAACCTCAAAACTTGACAATCTTAAAATATTCCCTTCACTCGAAGAGGCTCTTCTGACAATCTTAAATAAAAATCATTGGTTTGTTTAGACGACAACAGCCCTCTACTAGGCAATCTTAAAATAATTTTTTCCCTTCTCCCGAAGAGGCGCTTCTGACAATTTTAAATAGAAATCATTGGTTTATTTGGACACAGCCCTTTACTAGACAATCTTAAACATCCTCTAATGTATTTTTTTACACAGCCTCTACTTGGCAATCTTAAATTAAAATCATTGGTTTCTTTAGATGACTAGCCCTCTACTAGACAAGTTTAATGTTCCCCGTAGGAAAGATTAGTTTCTTTGATTGATAATGTAATATAAAGAAGAGAAGGAAAGATTAAGTTTGTTGGTTGATAATGTAATGTAATATAGAGAAGGAAAGGAAAGAGTAGCTATTAAGAAGGTCCAGGAGGTGCTGCCCTCTAGCGGAAAATAAAGTAACTAAAAAAAGCTACGTAGGGAATAGTTTTAAAAGTGATCAAGGAGGTGCTGCCCTCTAGCGGAAAATAAAGCAACTAGAACGAACTAAATACAGTAATGTTGTAGGGAATAGTTTCAAAGGTGATCAAGGAGGTGCTGCCCTCTAGCGGTAAATAAAGTAACTACAACGAACTAAATACAGTAATGTTGTAGCGAATAGTTTCAAAGGTGATCAAGGAGGTGCTCTCCTCTAGCGGAAAATAAAGTAACTAAAACGAACTGAATACAGTAATGTTGTAGCGAATAGTTTCAAAGGTGATCAAGAAGGTGCTGCCCTCTAGCCGAAAATAAAGTAACTAAAACGAACTGAATACAGTAATGTTGTAGCGAATAGTTTCAAAGTTAATTACAAAACACTTTTTTATAATTAATTATTAGATACAAAATGTTATTTTTTTTCTTTCTTCTTGAACCAAACTGTCTTGACTTTAAAACAATATTCAAAACAGCATAATTATTGAGGTTAAAAAAATTATAATTAAACTGGGGAGTTTATGCGACATTAGCCATAATATAACCATATATCAGTTTTTTGTTTATTTATTGTTTATTAATTTTTAAGTGGTAATTGATGTGAAATTCTTTAAATGATTTATTTACAGTGTTTATTTTATGAGATTAACAAATAGGCCTAATTGTATTTTACAATGAAATTGAAAAACTATAATTATTGTCTTCAACAGGGCACTATTAGTGGAATTTGTTAGGTTAGGCCTACATAATTTATTTTACTTTTATGAGAGAATTTTGTTAACAAGTATGCAGATTTATTTTAAATTGATATTTTTACCTGTATTTAAATTGTTTAACTTTTTTAAACTATATTAGGCCTAAATTATTCATTGTGTTAATGAGTTTTGTTACCTTATAGAGAATTGGTTTAGGGCAAAACGCTTCTGAAAGTATTCAACGTAGTAAAATCGTGTGTTCCTCAGTGTCTTGATTAGGTAAACCTTGTAACAGTCCAGGGCAGACACATTTCTGCATCTCAATCTACGTTGTAATGATTAAACGTGAGCTATAAATTGGAGCGTTTTTCTTCTTATCAACATTATTTTCTGCCATTATTAGACTAATGAAAACACTGCATATTATGGGAGCAACGTATATCGCCAGTAAATTGAACACCAGGTTCGAACCTATGTAACTGTAGCAGTCTGGGCGAGTGCCTCTAACCCTACAGGCACTTTGCTCGAGCTTTGTTGTATTATTCACCTAACCTAATGATGATATGAAACAGTGAAGGGGTAGTGGTTTCCAGCTAAAAGTTGCAGGTGGAACGATTGGTTTCCAGAAAGACATTGCTTTGAAGGGCAAATAAATATGCTCAAATTTATGGAGATCTTTCAAGCATATTATTCTGGATAAAATGTTTCTATATGTTCAAAAAACCCTGGATTAAAGTTTGGCTATTAAATTGTATGTAATAGTTGGCCTAATAATGTTTGTAATTATGCCAGACATTTGTGGTTTTCACTTGAAATTCTTTAATATTGTTGGCTAACTCTACGCAAGAAAGAAAATGTTTTCAATATTTGCTAATATATATATATATATATTTACAAATGCAGAATTTAAAAATAATCTGCATAGTAGGTACCTATTCATGTAAACTATACTTTAAAACCAAAATACACCTGTTGAGTGGTTACATAATAAATTTGCCCCAAAAAGTAATAAATCAACTGAAAGATGTTTTGGCAAATGTCTAGCACAGCCCCCTCACTTTACAAATGTTGCCGTGGTAACAGGGAATATCTTACCAAATTGAGTAGATTCTCTCTTTTTTCTGTCTCTTCTTTTTTTAACTGAAGACAATCTCAGACATCTCAAGCTATGGTTATACATTTACTTCAAGTTACAAGAACAACCTTATTACTACGACTTAGCTATATTATCTTTCTTTATTTTTACAAACAAATTGTTTTACAACAGAAAATACAAATACTTGCATCATTTATTATTTATGTTTATGCAATACTAGCCTAGGCCTACGTTAGAGTAAATTTTAAAACACTAAACATCCACTTATTTAAAACCAGATAAATTCCATACCATGTTTAGTGACTCTTCATTCACCAATATCTATCTATCGCCCTTGAATGATAATTTTAAACTCTCATCTATTTTGTGTAATTTTCTCTTGGTGCTTGAATCCTGTTAAGTTTATTATTGTTCAATAACAATATTTACGTTACAAGAAGTGATGAAACTGCTTCTTTACAACATTCGAAGGGAATGTTTGTATAATCCCCCGAGTGATGTAAAGAAGCAGTTATCACGTGTAACGTACAATATTTTACATAACCCCACAGCTTACAGGGTGTTCTATAACTTTGTACAGTAAATAAAATCAACACGTCCTTTTAACTAGTATATTATTTTATAATTAACCAAACATTGAAATTAGCAACTGAAACAGTTTTACTTGGTATAAAATAATGTTAAATACACAGTTTTTGCATTTCCAAAAGTATGCATTAGATAATATATGTAGGCCTATAGGCTACTTATACTCATTTTTATAATATGGAAAGAACAAATTTACTTTTGTTAGTAGAATTCAGAAGTATACGTTAGTCTGTGAATCAGTGTTATTTAAACAATACAATTTTGTTTAGCAGTAGGGTAGTGAAATTAAACTGCAAACAACATGTTTGTAAATAACTCAGTGTCCTCTTATTTCTCTTTTAACAATACACCTGTCGTATTAAGATAATTTCAACTATCTAGATTAAATATAGCCTACCACTTGCTAACACTAACAGAAATATAAACAAATCCTTGTAAATAACTACAAGACTAACGATGTATCACACATAAAATATACCACAGATAATAGGATTTGATAAGGATATTGAGAGTTATAGGGCATCATGGTTCTGTCCGTCTACAAATGACAACTAGAAACAAAATATTCCAATTCACACACTTTGTTAACGCCTGTGGATCGTAAGCAACCTTGATTTGGTCTATTTTAATTTCTACAGTTATCTGGTTGTATTTCAGAAAGTTAAATAGAGGCTGCACTTACAAACAACTCATTTTAACTTTATAGTACTGCACTTCTAAATCCCAGACTGCATCATGCCACCTCTGTATAATTACAACTGGACACTGTAAGTTAGTTTAGGCAATGTTTTAGGTCGCAACCTATCTTGATAGAAGAAGTAGTGGTAGGCCTAAAATCTACTGCAAAAATAATTTGCTCACAAACCGCTGACGTAAGTTTAGCGAATTTCCCAAATTCCTGTCTGTGTGTACGAAATATATTAGAATTTTTTTGCACCTCAGCCTCCAGCTTCTACTTTCGGCCTAGTCCGTGCCACTCGTACCGGAAAAACACTCTTTGCGAGTTTGCACCTCGAACTTGCGGCTACCGTAGGTTATGGACTGCTTGCTTCGCTCGCAGCATACAAACTTGGCCGTCGACATCAGATCAGAAGCCACGTGGATTTGAACTGGGCACTTTTATGGTATTTTATTTTTTAGGTAAAACTCTAAACAAGTTATATTATTGTAAGAAAAATCTAAAAAAAATAGTTATTTCCGATCAAAAAAAGTGCATTTGTTGGATTTTTGGCTAGCGAACTTGTTTGAGTGACTTAGACAACAAATGTGTGAACCAAATCAGACTTAAAATGCGGCCGTTAGAGTACAAACAAATATATACAATTTTTAATGACACCCCAAAACATGTTCTGGGGACCATGATCGGTGCTCATTTACTACTCACGACCTTAGGTCTCACTATAAGGGCCACTGTAATAGCTTATGGAAATTCGCTTGTCTATGGAAATTAGCTAATAATGTATGAAACAAATGTATGAGCGCTCATTTTGAACTGTATTTTTAAGTTATAAAAGCTTAATTGATTTAAATCAGGCCTACAACAGGGTGTTTGCACGCAGGGGCTCTGTCTTCACATAAAAGAGAGTTACATAAAACCCTTCCAATTTCCACATGTAAATATTATTCACCAGTTATAAGTAAAACCCAACCACAGCATGAGAGATTGTGAAAAACAAAACAGTTCAACTACCAGATTTAACAAACAAATTGTCACCTACCTTAGTCCATGCATCCAGCCTCAGCCTATGTCAATGGCAGCATACATTTGAGTAGTAAATCCATCTACCATGTTAAAGTGCTTCATTTATGAATGTGACTGTGTTTTAAGTGATCTGATGATGACATTGCAGATGTCGAAACCAGTTATCCAATAAACCATTACAAATATGGATTGTGACTGTTCGGTACTTTTGTAATTACTATAAAATCCTGGAGGTTAGAAGTACTGAAATGTTTCATGAAGATGCTCGATTAACTAACCTTGGTTGGTGCAACCATGTCTATGACAATATTCAGTTCAAGTCAAATAACAACAAATTGAGAATGGTGGACAGTTAGTTTTTACGAATGTCGAGCGCATGACATTTATTTCTCGTGACACTAAATTAAGTTTAGTTTTCATTAATAGTTGCAGTGACACTAGGGCCCCAATATGATTTTTTCTAGACCGCAAGTATGAGGATTAAGGAGTACCTCAACTCCTCCTTAGGGAAAAGAGAGTCAGGGGAAATTTTTGACCTCCCTGGAAAACTTTTAAAAATTTGGGAACCCAATTTGGCTGTTTAGGAGAAATATTAACCCACACAGCATTGAGTCTTTACCTTTTGCACTGTCAATGAATACACAAAACTACAACGTGCCTTGAACCCGCATCAAGTAGTGCCCCAGCAGCTCATGCTTGAACTCGTTTAAAAAATTAAATAAATATACGTAAAATAAAACAGTACATAGGCCTAACTTTTAAAAATATTCTTGTGCTTAACCAATTCTACTTAATATTGCCTTTTAAATAATTCTATTAGAAGAAAAATACCTGACTCTAACTAATAATATATATATTTTCTTTTCCCTTGAGCCCTTCTGCCCCTGGGTATGAGAGCCCATATTCTAGTGACATGCATCACACTAAAAATTATGACTTGTCATACATAAAAACAAACCTCAAGAGAGATACCTACTTAAAAATATTAAGCTTTGACACACCTTCAGTTTTCTAGCTTTACCTGAATTGCTTTAAATTTCAAATATTTTGTTAGTCAAAATCCAACTACAATCATCAATAGTTTATTAAATGTTTTTTTTATTTTAAATGGTAACTTTGGTTATTCAGCCACTATCAAGTTCTTGTTGGTTGGATATTTTTTCTCCACTGTCATCAAAATACATGTCACAAATTTAACACAAATACTCTGCTAATAAACAAATTATAATCCACAAATGCTGAGCGATTAAAATAGGTTTAAAACAAAATCTCACTACTACAAGATATTATTGAATTATAATCAACATACCTTAATACTCTGTGGCCTCCAGTCTCCTTAATTCTTGGGATTATTACTTACATGGGATTATTTAGTGGTTATAGGTACATGAAAGATCAATATTGTTTCTTAGTTCTTTGAGAATTAAGACACTGTATTGTTGAAGCTGAGAATTCCACAGCTGCAGATCAGCTTGTGTGTATGTATGGCAAGAATATACAGTTTTGATAACCCTCGCACAACAATAATTAATAAAATATTAATGAAAATACAATTTTGAAATCAACTCTGTATGAAGTTATTCTGACCTTCACAGTTTGTTTTGCAGGAAAAGTATAAAATACCTTTTTTTAAACCCTGGATTTCCAAAGCCTTACATTTTTTAGCATTATAATTTTTATTGAAAGTATTTCAATGGCATTTTTTTAGACTTTAATTTTTCGTTTCATTTCATTTACTGTTTTCGCTGTGGTTAACGCTAAAATTTCACATAATATGTATATGTTATTTCAATATACTTAAAACTATACAAATACACATAATACATTTTCACAATAACAAAATTATAAACTATTAACAATATATAACAATGAATAAATATTTACATTATAATAACAAAAGTACAACAAGAAAAATATTAAATCATATAGGCCTATCATTATAAACTTTATAAACAGACTGTAAAACATAAAACAATAAAAAATGTCTCTGACATAAAGTTGAGCATTTCTTTCTCATATACTTACTAATAGCTGTCACTGCATACTGTACAAGATACCAAGTGATGCTATTCGAAGAAGTCTCTGTAATAGCAGTGTGCTAGTTTGTTCACTTTATTGCTGTCGTGAAGCAAGATTACGTTAGTAAATAATACAGTACAAAGATAGGCTACCGTTTTGGACATTAAATATAAATGAATGTTTCCATCTCTAGGTCTATCTGTGTTATTAACTATTATAGGCTATATTTTTATGTTTTTAATTTGAACTGTATACAAAAACACATTTGTACAATTAATTTCATGAGTATCGTCCAAGTAAAAGTGAAGCTGGAAATAGTTAATGTTCTAGGCTAGGCCTAACTAATCTCTGAAAAGAGTTATAATAAATAAAAAGCATTCAAGATAATAAACATTCGAACAATACACCCTGTCTACTTTAATAGGAGTGTCAAACAATCATTCAAAAAATGGTAGATTTCGAACTCTATATAAATTAGAGCTGTAATTAGCAATTTCCTCATAAACAATCCATTTTATAAGATTTCTTTTACAAGCTTAAATAGGTTATGTTTATACAATGGAATTACCTATATTTATTAGGCCTACAGATGAGCTTAGAAGTTTTAAGGACTATGACAAAACAGTGTTGAAAATTATTCTGAACACAAACTGGATGAAGATAAGGCCCCTTTTCCCTTATCGACTTTATTAACTTATATATAAATTTGTGTAGGCCTATAATTGTGTTAAAGTTTTAAATTCTATGGGCCTAGTTTGTGAATAATTTTACTATTTTCTAGCAAAAATGAAGTACAGTATCTTAAATATTATTATAGACGTACACAGTGTAAACATAAACATGTACAGTTTTAAGTAATCCAATAATTTTATTACAGACACTAGTTAGCCTATTTAGCCTAGGCTATTTTAATAAGTTAATATCAATTATAAATTTAATTCAAACCAAAATTATATATAGGGCTATTTACAAGGAAAATATTAATCTCTAAGGTTCTAAATAGAGAAAAATAGTATATTATTTTCTTACAAATAGCTTATACTTACCCTGATCAAATTATTAATTTCTTATTGCACATTTTGTATGCAATGTTCTAGGCTAATGTTGAAAGTTTGGTACTATGTTGGTATTACAATATTGTGTTTGTCTGATTTCTAAAAGTAATACCACCAGTTTTAGCTCATTTAACTCTTCCGTTATTTCTTATTATTTTTTCGTAAGTTGAACTCTGAGTCAGTAAACTTTAAAAGTTTTAAGAATCAAATTTATATTTAGGCATTTTAAAAGTGACGAACGACGCCTAGCAAAAGGACAGCACTGCTATCTGAATCTCTTATACACTTGTTGTATGTGCAATCCATTTATTTGTATCACGGTATATATAGTGACACATTAATTTTATTATTATTAGTTTTGTATTAACCAGACACTTTGTTCCAGAAAAGTAAAAGAGTTATGTAAGTTACAGGAGTTTTCTACAAATATAAAACAAAAACTAATTCATCCAAATAACAAAATATTATATACGGTATGCATTTAATTATTTTGTTTTAAAGTTTTTGATGAAATAAATTAAAAAATGTTAATTTACTTTACCATGGTAAAAAATTTCAAAAATGTTATCTGCAACACTAACTATTATTATCAATTATTTCAGTATGTACCTTCTTTTACAATAATAGTTAATCTTTAGAAAAATAGAAAACAATATATTTTTATTAAAATTATTGTATTAAGTACATGGAAATAGGCTTTCTGTACCTACCAAAATACTGTATTTATTTTATCACTTTTTCTAAGGTATCTCTTTTATAAGTCTTAAGTTATATAATGTATAAGAATGTATGATAGTATATTACTACGAGAGACAATGCAATAATTCGTTCATCAAGTAAAACAGATTCTGTTATGATGGATTAATAACAAAAACAAAATGACAGCTGTTTGCTAGCAGCTGGTTTCTACGTTTCTTTCAACATTGATTTTGTTTACATTTTTATCTCAAGAGGACACTAATATTTTGAATTTTATTCATGCTATTAAAATAATATAATGTCTTTTAATTTAGTTTTAGTAAAATTTGTGAAAATGGTGTTATTTCATTAGTACTGTAAATATTTATGAAGAAATAAATGTTATGATTATTTAGACCTATAGCCTAAAAATATATAATTATTGTTTTATTTAATTTTTTACTTTACACTGGAATGACGAATTTTGAATAAGTTATATGGTTAAGTTCTAGCATAATTCATATACATTTTAAAGCTATAACATCTAATGCTGGCTTTGAACAAATGCATAGGAAATTTTAAAAGTTTATGCTATCATGTTAGGTTAGGTAGATCTAAAAATTCAGTATCGGTACAGGTATAATAAAGATCAGCTAAATTTTGTTTGAAGCAGACTCACATAAATATTTGTATCTTGTCTTGAAACAGTAAAACACACACTGAATGAAACAAGTTACAGTGGAACAGTTTGCTAGTAATTTTTGAAGTTAATATAAACCTATATTATAGATAATGTATTAAATCTATTACTTGCCTTAGCAATCTTTAAAATTGTAAATAGTTTACAGCTTATAATGTTAATGTTATACACACGTTTACCGTCGACTATAAAATAAACAGAGACACACTATGGAATGGGTTTATTAAAGGTTTATTTTTAGTAAAGGTACGTTTACACTGGTACACAAGTAAGAGGACTTGGATGAGGTACAAGTTAAATTGACAAATCACGATACACCTCACTAAGAAACGAAAAATTGGTCAATGATCTATTACAATCTCGGGTTTATGATTCACAATTCTGTTTGTCGGCTAGCTGTTAATAATGTCTTTCAGATTATGATTGGACTTCAATAGGAGAAATAAAATATAAGATTCTAATAAAACAAATAAAACGCTTAACTAATAAAAAAATGGACACTTAACTATGGTTTATTAATTAGCCAAATACTTAAACTAATAAAGGGTGATGAAAGAAATTTATGAAGTGTTTGAGATGGTTTAACAAATTTTGAACTTTAAAAAAGTCTAATCTAAAAATATTGTATTTACTAAATAATGCTCTGGATCGCTGTATAACTGAAGAAGTGAATGAGGGTAAGTTAATAATTTGGAAGCTTCAATTTTGGAGGATAACATGAAGGTCTGATGTGAGGAAAAACAAATGGAGTCAACTCACCAAATAGTCTGAAGGTGTATTTAATATTTTACCAGTAGCCTACTAGGTATTTTACTGGTACTTACATCACTTAAATGTTCAATATCCTTTAACTTGTACACCTGAGGTTTACTTTAGTTTTATGTAAGTGTAAAATTTGTATTTTTCAGAGATCTGCTTAAGCTAAACTGTACAGGTTAATGCAACAATGTATATCTTGTTCACCACTTTCTTCTTACTCCCTCTTCAACATTGTTTCTTCTTCTCCCCCTTAATCTTTTAACTGATCCTTTCCTTTATATATGTGTTGGCCTAAATAAACTTAAGCTATTTGGTTTTACAAATAATATCATGAATGATTTTATCTTAATGTTTGAACATGGGACATGAAGATGGGCTGTGTATTTATATTGGTGCTATCAGGGATTGGTGATTTATGAAATGATCCCTGAATGATGTGACGACTGTATATTTTATAAAATCGAATTTTGGTAACATTACAAGCTGTTTCGTCTTTTTATCAGGCATCATTAGAACTTAAAACACTTTTCACATTACACTGATTAAAAACATAGCTTATAAAATCACATTTAACAAACAAATAAAACGTACATTTAGAACAGCTAATGTCACAGTGTGCGACCGTCCACTCTTGTGCTTTTTATCCAACATCTAAATATTGTAGGAGTTTTCCAACTATATTATAGGCCTAGGCCTAATTGTCAAATTCATGATGCCTTATGAAATAAACGGTACCAGATAACTGCCTCATACTTTCTCCCAGTTGAAACTTTATACCTTCCCAAGAGTAGCATAGGAGAATTGCAAAAGTTATTTAGAATTGCAAAAGTAGGAAAATGTTACCATGGAAAATATTAGATGCATGTAACACACATCCATATTATATTATTATTATTATTTAAACTATTCGATCGATTTCGAACAAATTTGCACCAAACATGTCAATTATGCCTGTATAGATGCACGAAAAAAGGTCTTGAAAAACAACCCACTTTTTGACCAAAAACCCCCAACAATCAGTTATTATTACCTAAACGAGAATTTTTAGAAAGATATGGTTTTTTGCATATGGTTGGGTACATTAAGGGCTACAAATAAGCCAAATTTTATCAAAATCGTTAGAGCCGTTTTTGAGAAATTTAGATTTTCTCGGTTTCTGCCATTTTTGGGGGGGTAAAACCCCTTAAAAATAAAAAATTTTAAAAAATGAAAAAACTCCTGGAGATATTCCAGAACTACACCTACATACCAAATTTCATCAAAACCGGACTGTTGGTATGGTCTCCAGCTCTGTACACATCCTTACAAACACACGGACAGACATCACCAAAAAAAATTTTTTTTTGGTTCAGGGAGTACCAAAACAAATAATTCCACTAAAAATATTTTTGGGTTCAGGGAGCGCCAACACAGATAATTCCACTAAATAATTTTTTGTGGTTCAGGGAGCACCAAAACAGATTTCCACTAAATATTCAAATTCGAAAATTTGGACGAAAACAATTCTTTCTCCATATACTACATATAGGGGGGAGAAAGTAAAAATGGGTAACTGTGTGGTAGTAGTTGTAAATACAATAAATCAAGACATTTCGGGTGCATTCCTACAGTAAAAAAAGAAACTGACAATACAGTAGTAGCAAATCAATGTAATGCAAAGCAATTTCAAAATAGCACATCAATTTTGACAATTTAATTGAAAATGAGATTCAAAACAGAGATAACATTTTGATTAATGCATTACTCAAAAAAACTATGCAATTGGTTTAAATTCCATAAAACATGCACAAAATCTAATAAGCCTACACTGTAATGACCTACTAGTATGTGATTGTATTGTGCACAATTGATTATAATAATTTGTTTTGCTAAACTTTTTAATTATTCGTAATGCAGATTCTGTAGTTTGTATTATGCATTAATTATTAAAAAACAATCAGTAATAATTGAAAAATACACAACTTAAAACCAATTTGAACTATTGAAAAGTCCAAGTAAAATAGCTCCAACATACCAGGTTACATCCATTGCACCTGTGTTAAGTCCTTCCTAGCTTTTGCTTCTGAACAAGGGAATATATTCCATTTTTGGCATTTTAGCCTACGGATTAGTAGAAATTTATAATAAATTTATTGTTACCTTTTATTGGTACGTCACTAATCCATTGTGATTACAATGGATTACGTAATACAATGGATTAGTGACGTACCAATAAAAGGTAACAATAAATTTATTATAAGGGAATATAGATTCAGTTAGACATTGACTTATTCACATTAACGGAACTAAGTCATCATTTAAGGACAAGGTAGATGATCAAGTTTTTATTCTATTTTTGTTAACTTTTTCCCATAAGAAGAGGTCTATTGTCAAGAGCGTCCTATGATATTTTCTAGGGGGGGCTAGACCGGGATATGGGGATTAAGGAGTACCCTCCCCTCCTTCGGCAAAATTAGTCCAGGGAAATTTTTGACCTAAACCAGAAAACTTTAAATTTGGGAAGCCAATTTGGCTGTTCAGGTGAAATATTAACAGCAAGCAGCATTGAATCTGTACCTTTACACCGTCAATGAATACACAAATATGTTGGAAAATGCATACAACATGCGAAAATGCAATTTATAGACCTACAATCTATAATCACCATGGTAACCATAAACAATGACACACCCATCATGACGTAACACTAATCTCAACCAATCACAAATCTTTTAATACATAATTGTTACCAAGGTCAGTTCAATTCAAGATTCTTTGTAATCATGTCGCTGTTTTCATTAGCTCGGGAAATAAATAGTAAAGAAAGTGCAGTTAGGTATTTACAAAATAAAAACATATTGCACATTGAGCGAAAGTGTTTCGAAGGCCATGACATGTCCCTTCTGTTGACCCAAAAAAGGGATGTCATGTGCGACAGTGCCGCAGTAGTATTGGACTAAGGAAAGGGACATGGCTAGAGAATTCCAAAATACCGCTAGATACGTTTATTTTGTTCGTTTACTCTTGGGCAGATGAATATGCTACTATAAAGTTTTATATAAAAGAACTAAACTTATCAAAATCAACGGTAATAGACTGGAAAAACTTTGTGTGAGGTTTGTGCAAATAATTTGTTGCAAAACCCGATAAAAATTGGGGTTCCTGGTCGGATTGTAGAAACTGATGAATCATGTTTCACAAAACTAAAGTATGTCGGACGGGTATTTCCACATCAATGAGTTTTCGGGGGAGTATGTCGCGAAACCAAAGAATGTTTTCTATTTGCTGTGCCAGACAGAACAGCTACTACTTTGTTGTCATGCATTAAAAGCAGCATTTCACCAGATACAACAATAGTATCTGATTTATGGTGTGCTTACAATGGCATACCAAATTTAAAAGAAATGCAGTTTCAACATTTTGCAGTAAATCACAGTGAAAACTTTGTGGGCTTCAACGAAAAGAAGAAACAAACGGGAATGTGGTACCAACAGGAACCTACTTGATTCTTATCAATGTGAATTCATGTGGTGTCGCAGGAACAAGGATGAAAATTTGTTTGGATTTGGAGGGATATAAACTTGTACTGACCTCCTCAAGATTAATGTGTTACATACGTTTTATTTGTTTAAGCTTAAGTTAATTCCATGTGGGTTTTTTTAAAGCTATAAATATTAATAAAAGTTATATTTTTATACATGACATGTTTTTCCATTGATTTCTATTCATTGCAAGTATGTCAACTAACTATTTCTTATTTACATTTGCTGGGGGCCTCTTCTAGACAAGACCCAGAGGCCACACCAAGTAGTGAACCCAGCAGCTCATGCTTGAACTCTTGTAAAAAATAAAGTAAGTAGTATAAGTATGTAAAATCAAACGTGTTAGGATTAGTCTAGGGTTCTAGATAGGTTTAGTTATATTCACTTAGAGTTAGTATATTTGATGTGAAGGTATTGAGTTGGGCAAGATAAGACGCGGAAGACTATGGAGCCGGAAATGTAAACTTGTTTACGTAGGGTGTCAAGCCACGCGGAAGCGCTAGATGGATTATATATGCATAATCCAAATCTTGGCCATGCGAAGGAAGTTGGGTCGGGAGCAAGGCCAGTTTTGCTAGGGAAGTAAGGCCGAGAGATTGTACACCATGGTGCAGCTTAGCCTCGCAGGAATCTCTACACGGATCGAAGTTTGAACCATTAGGACGGACTTGGACGCATCGAGGAAGTCAAACTGAGTGAGTAAAACAGAGTATTTTGGTATATTGTTAAAGTCACATTGGATTTAGGGGTTTGGGGTTGATAATATAAACGTAGCTTGCTTTAGTTGCCGATACCGTTCAATCCAGTCTGTCTTGTAAACTCAATAGCTAGTATATAAATGATGTGTTATTATTATTAGCTAGTGTTTCACATGTGGTATGATTACCGAGTTAAGATATTTATGAAATAAATATAATTAGAGCATTCTATAACTGAACCATTGATCTGCACTTTAACAAACTTGACCTGTTTGAACCTGGTAATAGAGGTGTGACCAGAGAGATGATTATTATTATAAAACCCTGCCCCTAGGGATCAGTCGAAACGACTGAGAAAACGCCAGTTTTATTTGACATTTATTATTGTAATAATTTGTCACGATGTAAACCAATGTGTTAGTATATATTTCACTTCGCTTCGCCACTTCACTTTGCGATTCAGTCTATCAATGTATAAAAATCGAAGTTTTTTGATTTAAATGTAAAAAACGAAGTTTTCAAATTTAGCCTACTCCGGCACGTTTCGAGTTTTATACACACCCTTAATAAAAGCAGTAGGCCTAAGATATAATCATACTTAATTTAATATTTCTAACGTTTTACATTTAAAAAAAATTATTGCATTTGAAACAATATTGCTACAAAATCATAAAATATAGGCCTACCTCCAATAATTTTTATTCACCTTTATTTAGTCAAATTAACTCCTGCTTTTATATAAGAAATTTTGATGCCTTCACTGTAATTTATTTAAATCTAAAAGATAACCAAATAGCACTGTCAAAAGTATAATAAATAAACAAAAAGGGAAAAAACCTACATTTGCAAAATCGAGTTTAGCTCTATGCAATTTATACCTACATTTCCAAAACAACTGACGCTGCACAATATTAATTATTATTGAAAAAAATAGATGCTAGTGCTACCTGATGCCAAAACAAACTAACCAGTTTTAAATAATGTCTAAATAAAGAAGTTGTAGGCCTATAACTTTCTTAGTCCGGTCAATTAGTGCTCCAAAGGGAGGGGTGTAGAGTGCATGGATTATGCGAGAATTTTAATTTGATTTCAGGACTTTGTTAGGAATATTTAGGAGGTAAAAAAGTCCCCACTCCTAAGAGGTGAACTAAAGGCGGGAGGGGGGTTGAAAGGTCCCATTTTTTGATTTTTGTTTATATCTCGGAAACGGTGCATTGTAGAAAAAAATGTTTCAACTAAACTTGAAAACTAATTAAATTTGCTGTAAATTGTACCTATACATTTGTCGAATTCCCAACGGTTTTCGAGATATACGTTATTGAAAATAGATAATTTTTGGAAAAATAATTTTTACCTCACTCTTTTTGTCAAATGCTTCTAGTGCCTCCCACGATCATTTTCAGACAAATTGTTACAGACGAAGTTGTAGATGATTAAATTTCCTTCAATCTGATGTACATTTTTTATGTTTTATTTTCAAACAAAAGTCCAAAAATGGGACCTTTCCACCCCCTCCCGCCTTTAGCTCACCTCCCAGGGGCGGGGACTTTTAGTATGTATAATTACCTAAAATAACTATTCCTAAAAAGTCCTGAAGTCAAAAATTCTCACATATTTCATGCACTCTACAATGCATTCATCGACTGGACTATATGTACAACATTAAAATCTACTTATCCAATACCAAACACACGTTAATCCCCCAATATATATTTGGAGGTAAAATATTGTGATTGCCAAACACTTCTAAAACTAAATTTTAAAGTAGAAATGAAAATAAACAGACTAACAATGGTTTTATTGTTCACAACTTGTACATGTTTCTATCTCAGAATTATATTAATGGCTCATTTTCCCCATTAAATGATTTAATATTAAACCTCACTCATGATACAAAAAGTAAAAGTACTTTTATTGTCCGAATTGAAAACACATTTATTTTGTGAAATTAAAACACATCATATACATTGACAGCTCGGACAGAATTGAATCGTGGTGATCCAAAAGTGCATCATATTTTTAAAATATCTAAAAATTGATAAAAAGTGGTGAAAATATGACATCGAAAAACGTGGCCGGTGCCCCTGGCCAACTATTTAAAAGTTGAGAAAACAACTTGAAATCGTTTTCCGGGGGTTGAGGTAGCTGATTTTAAATCTGACTTCAGAAAATATGACCGATGCTTGTTGCCCCAGATGGCCAAAGGTTGGAGGATAAAAAAAACCTAAATTTTGAACCTAAATCTAAACCTCACTCTTGAATAATCCAGATTTGTGAAAAGAACTATTTGAAATACTGGGCCCAGAGAATTGGTAGGGGGTGATTGGATACGAAGTTGAATTTTAATGTACATTATTTTTTTAAGAGGCTATTTTTTCACCTTTAATCTTCTAAAAATGAAAAATAAGTCATTCATCTGCCATTCAAGAGTGTCATTAAAAATAAAAAAACCCGTAAGCAGCACTGCCGCATTACTATAGCCGA
>JAGFPH010001193.1:108353-141619 GCA_018207615.1 Philaenus spumarius
TACCTAAAACACCTTTACACAGGATTATAGTAAATTTAATTGTCTTTCGAATGGTATAACTTACAATATGTACTTGGGCTTATGAGTGGGCGAAAATGCGCAATTAACGTACAAGAATAGTAAAAAAATCGATTATTGGGATCTTTATATGAGTTTTGTTCCTTGTTCTGGGAGGTGTACCTAAAACACCTTTACACAGGATTATAGTAAATTTAATTTTCTTTTGAATGGTATAACTCACAATATGTACTCGGGCTTATGAGTGGGCGAAAATGCGCAATTAACGTACAAAAATAGCGAAAAAGTCGATTATTGGGATCTTTATATGAGTTTTGTTCCTTGTTCCAGGAGGTGTACCTAAAACACCTTTACACAAGGTTATAGTAAATTTAATTGCCTTTTGACTCATATAACTCTCAAATTGAACTTGGGCTTATGAGAGGGAGATATCATGCAATTTCCTGGCTCTAACTTTGCCATTTTGGGTTTACTACAAATAGGCCGCCATTTTGTTTCAATTCAAAAAATAAAAATATATGTTTCAAATCCTACAAGGACCCTTTCACAAAAAATTCATCATTTTTGAAGCATATTTACTACCTTTTAGCAAGGTTGTTAAAAAACTACCCCTCAAATTCCTACCCAAAAACGAAAACACTGTATAACTCCGCCATTTTGAAACGGATCGAAAAACAAAAAAAGTACCTTTTGAAGAATCGCACTAAGGCCCTTTGACCAAAAAATCAGAAATTTTGAAGCATTTTTACTACCCCTTAAAAATCCGGGAATAAAACATATATATATATATATATATATATATATGTATATATATATAAAGTAATGATTTTTGGGTATAGTCTCCAAATGGTCTGAAACGGATAGAAACCAAATTTTAGCCTTCTCCGACCAACCGTTTTCAAGTTGGGTCGAGTGTAATAGCTCTTATTTTCTTCGAAAATTCGGCTAAAAAAGAAAGTTAGTTAATCCACGAAAATGCGTTCAAAAGTGTATATTATAACTAACCACCCTGCCCTCTACCCCTAGTACAGCATCTAACGAGCGTCGGAGTTTGTCATTTAATACGTCATCTGGGTTTTTTTTGGCAAACTTACGTTCAACTCCCACTATTTGTACTACACGGCTATCAACCACTTGTATAAAACATACAGAGATAACGATCAGTAGGCTGCACTGCACTATACTGACCGGACGTTGAGATGCGGCTTATTTCGTGTATTTATTTGTGTGACGAACTGTGACTTGTGTGTTAGTGTGTGTGTAAATGTATGTGTGTATAAAATTTTAATGTTCGACGAACTCACCAGAGGGATGACCAGATGATGGAGTTACGGCTCCGAAACATGTCGTCTTAAACTTAACGACAAGGAGTCACAAGACGGACTTAAGGTAAGTAATTAGTATTATAAACTGTATATAAATACAACCTTTTATCATCAATACATTCGTTTATACAAATTTAAAGAAGAGATACCTATTCGTTTAACTTCGGAAGCATTCGTGTAGCTTCGTATAACATGAAATCATATTTGATTATTAATTACTTCACTATAATATTAATAACTTAAAAATCATTTGATCTATCAATATGAAATAAAAAGCAATTAAAAGATAATACTTGCATCTTTCTTTAAATATATAATAACGCACATAATTACACAATTTCAACAAATAGGCCTTCAGTTTTATAATCCTTATAATTGTACACATTTACCGAGTTAAAATTCCCCGTCAGCATAGGTAGGTAGGCCTAGATAAAGTCTGTTGGTTTTAAATAGTATTTGTTTAAATGATGTATTTCTGATGTGTAACTAATTAATCTGCCTGTGATTTTTCACGGGGGCTTACCAGTTTAAAATAATATTTTATTGGTTTAGTTTCATCATCACCTCACGATTCCTACCTTATCAAATGTTTTATTGATGAATACTCTTATCACTAATTGTGCGGTTTTGATTAGAAATTAATCGCATTATCAGCAAAGTGCCCGTCTGATAATAACTCTAAGTAACAAAGTGTACGTGTTACGGACCTGACGTAAGTAATTAAGTTGTGTTGAAGGTGTTTTGAAATGTAAGAGAGAGTGGAGTTAAGTTGTAATCTTGAATGAATGGTTATTTATTTAAGGGTGTGCTATACCACTCGAGTAAAAGTATGGAATCCAATGAACGGAGCCAACCTTGAGAAGGCTGGCCTATGCTATTACATTAGTAAGGAGCTAAGCGCGACTAGAATATCGCTTGTATACACTTTCGTCTTTACTAATGCCGGTCTTATTAGCGAATTTCCATAGGAAAAATGAGCTATTGCAGTGGCCCTTATGGTGAGACCCAAGGTCGGGAGTAGCAAATGAGCACCGATCATGGTCCCTAGAACACGTTTTGGGGTGTCATTAAAATTCATATGTATATATATATATATATATGTGTTCGCACTCTAGCGGCCGCATTTTAAGTCCGATTTGGTTCAAATTTGGTACACATGTTGGTTTTCTACGTCGCTCGGACGAGTTCGTTAGCCAAAAAAATCCAACCACCGGAAGTACGTTTTTTGACCGGAAGTAACTATTTTTTGACATTTTTACTACAAGAATGAAATTTTTTTAGACTTTTTTCTAAAAATATAAATGTAGGATGTTATTCTGCACATTTTGTTTTTTTTACGCGACCTTATAGCTCGCTTGGTTCCCCCGAAATCGATGAAAACGTAAAATACCATAAAATTACCCGGTTCGAAGCCAAGTGGCCAAACTCGCGAGGCCACTAGGCGCAAACAAATTCTACTAATATATTGCGTACACACAGACAGCTGTTCAACGCCTTCGTGAGTAGACCTATTTTTCAAATTGTTGGTTTGAAACCCTAAAACATAGGCCTATAAACTTAATTTTGGAAATTTGCTTAACTCACGTCAGCGGTTCAGCTGCGTGGTCGAATTATTTATTTTTAGTTTCCACCATGTACGTATGACATTTAAATTTGCAGAAAGCTCCAATGTACAGTTAGTAGGTAACAAAATTCACTCCGATGTTTTACCGCTATCAAGTCACTCGACTGAAAGTAATGTTTTTCGTCTTGTTTACAAGCAAGTATTTTTAATAAAAATGTATAATTTACAATTGTTGTCAACTACAAATTATAATTTAGATGTTCATGAACGGTTTTCCTGCAAATTACAAAAGATTATCTTCAAAATTCGATAAAAGATAAGTTATATTGAAGAGGACTTTATGGAACTGTTTCGTCCTGGTGTTGCACATCCTTTAACCGGCTAGAAAGAAATGCTATGTAATTATCAATTGTAATTTATAATATGCAGGCATCCCAGCTTCTACATTACTAAACCGATTTGAACAAAGTTACATTAATTTGTCTCATATTCTCTTCTGTTATTACCTAATTCCAACGTTGCAAGATTTCTGTTAGGTTAGGTTGCCTTTTCAGAGGCGTAAATAGGAATAATTACTTTCTTTTTTTTTATTTGGGTCTAGTTTAGAGGACCCCAAAACCGGTAGTTGGCTCTACCGGCTTAGTGTGGGGAGTTACCTATCAGAGCCCACTGGTGCTAGTGTTGAGATAAAATATCATAAACGATTTGTGATAGATATTAGATTTTACTGACACAAACACTAAACAGTTTGATGTTTAGGTTATAGAGTAGCCAACATCTTGTATAAAATAAGTTTGTAAGTAAAGGAAATGAGTTTGATGGTTAAATATATGTACACAAGATTGAAAACCAGTCTTTATAAAGTTAAATATCACTTCAATTTTGTTGACAAAAACTTATTTACAAAAATCCAACTAAAGGACTTTATAGTGTAAGTATAGTGAGTGATAAGTTAATTACTAATAATACTAAAATGTTAAATACAGTGTGTACATATTTTAGAGAAAACGATGTTTAAAATAAATATAAACCTCTGACCTTTATGTATTGAAACGTGTTTATTGACAAACATTAATAACAATTTATACTTTTGTGTAGCGGCTAGATTACACTACACAATCTGACTTCCTGGATTTCTTAAAACAAAAAGTAACAAAACAAAACTGACAAAACTTTCCCATGAAAATGGTAAAAAATGGCAACAAATCTGGATTTTTTATTCTCTTATTAAATGTACAGACTTATCTGAGTCCATTGATATTATATATAATATACAATATATTTGGTTATTTTTCACTACAACACAAGGTGGTTTTTAGATTGTACACCGACTATTTTTCCTTCCGTGCCTAGGCGTAGTTTGACATACATTAGTACTAGCAATGAATACTTATTGGTACTAGTAAGTTCCCGTGAAAAATCACAGGCAGATTAATTAGATTACACATCAGAAATACATAATTAAAATAAAAAACACTATTTAAAAACTACAGAGTTAATATAGTAATACCTATGCTGACGGGGATTTTTAACTCGGTAATTGTGTACAATTATAAGGATTATAAAACTGTAGGCTTATAACTTAAGAAGACTTATTATATTGATTCAAATTGTAAACATAACCCCAAAGGTATAATCTATGCTAGGTTTTGTTTAAGCAGATGATGGGTGAAATCAGCTGTTATATTATACAAGAAATTATAACGATTGAAGTTGTAACATAACCTCAAAGTATAACCTATGCTGGGTTTGTTTAAGTATTACAGATGATGGGTGAAATCAGGTGTTATATTATAAATTAATCACTTACGTACGTACGTACGCTCGTACACTCGCTTTTATAGGAGTTGATAAACTATTATCTTTACATTTTTCATTGTTAAATCTAATGTGTAAATAACATATTGGTTTACATCACTACACTACAATTTACAAGAATGGCTTGCAGTTGCACCAGCTGATTATCTTAATTGGTTTTATTTTCTGTTGTTAGTGTCTAGTGTTTATAGTGGTTGTTTTTGCAAGGTCATTTTAATAGAAAAAGAAAGAAGGAAAGAAATGGAAGGAACCCACTTATTCGCCAGGCGCATTTAAAAAAAGTAATATGAACAAAAATGTATTAACATTAGGTCTGTCGCATCATCTAATATCGTTAAATCTATTCAATAAATTATGTTTTTTATCATAAAATGTGTCTTTTTTACATAGTTACAGATTAAAAGTAATATAAATTCATTAAACTGTATGGTTGCATATAGGTATCAAACAATGCACTGATATTCCTCACTTTAGAAAAACCTCGTTTTCCTTTTATTTTTCATGTTTTCAACCACCAAATTTTATATATCTAAATTGATATAATTTAGTGAACAAATAAAATGGCGACTCCCAGATGGGGAAACACATTTCCGGACACATGTCCAATTTAACTCATTCTTATGTGCTGAATCATATCCTAGAATACTGCAGAGTCGTTACGAATCACCCTGTATACTGTCGGCGAGGCACGAGATGGTCCCTGGAGCAGTCCGTAAACAGCCATGTCCTCACGCGGTATCCCGTTTTTAGCAGGCGCAAAGGCGAGTTACGGGGACTGACGCTATAGCGGAAAATATAACGTCATATAGCTCAGTATTGATATTGATCATGTAGGCTTATGTTAAAATGGATTTTAGTAATTAAAACAGCCGATTTTTTTTCAAATTAATTCTATTGACTAAATTCTCAACAAAATCAGCACAAATAATACAGTAAATGAAAAATGTGTACCTAGAGCCTACGGGCGCTTTAAATATTATACTACATATAAATAAATTGAGTAAATTAAGTTTAAAAAATATACAGTAAAGGAAGTTCTAATAATAAAAAAGCTATAAAGTACAATAATATTAACCAAATTTAAGTTACTGTAAAATATTTTGTACGAATGTAAGTTTATGCAGGAAGTTTATAAGTTTATACAGTTGTTGTATAATAAATGAGTTACATCAATTAAGTTAATTTATAATCATATTTATTATAAATATTATTACTTGATGTTTTCTTTTATTGTTATTTGTAAGGAATATAATTAAACTGTTCATTAATAATTTAATCTTCTATCGTTTTTAAACTTATAAATCCAAATATATTATACTATGCCAAACTCTTACCGTGTTTTTTAAAAACATATTATTAATATTATTTCAACACTACTAATCGCAATTATAATAACTTTTAATCTGCTATTCCGTTCATCTATTAAAATCCATTTAGTATAATAATTAAGTAAATGTACATACGAACAGTATATATATTTTGTTCTTTCACAGCAGTAATTGCATACATATTTCCAAAAATTGCTATTAATAATGTTATTTTTTATATATATTAAAAAAAAAACACTGCAGAATTCCTGTTTTGTACTACGATGCCACGTTCGATTTTAAATAGCATTTGTCGAATAACGATGCTGCGGACATTCACGGCGGCTCTGTACTAGGTCGTGGCACATAGCTACAAGCGCCTTCAAACTAAATCTAGGCAAGGACCTAGGGACCATCTCGTGCCTCGCGGACAGTACAAACAGTTTTTAACGACACCCCAAGTCGTGTTCCGGGGACCATGATCGGTGCTCATTAACCACTCCCGGCCTTAGGTCTCACCATAAGGGTCACTGCTTTATTATGGAAATAAGTAGGCCTAAAACAAAAGTATTTGAAACTGTAACTTATTTACAGGTCGCAAGGATGAGGAACCTGTGTTTGTGCCTACTGCTGGTGTATGTGTGTTTACACCAAGGCGACACTTTGACATTTGAAAACGGAGATATAAGTCCAGACTTTACGCATTTATACACAAACCAGTTTAAGGGTAAGTGAAATTGTTGAAAATATACAAAGAAAGTTGGTTTTGAAATCGTTACACGATAAGTTAGTTATGTGTTCCATCAGTAAGATTATTCAGCAATCGCCGAGAGTTGACCCTGTTTCAAGTTTAAATAATTCGACCACGCAGCTGAACCGCTGACGTGAGTTGAGCAAATTTCCAAAATTAAGTTTATAGGCCTATGTTTTAGGGTTTCAACCAACAATTTGGGAAATAGGTCTATTCACGACGGTGCTGAATAGCTGCAAAATGGTTCGCACGCCATTCCGCATATTGGGAGTATCTTCAGTACACAAAGCATTGCGTGCTTCGCACGCCAACCCCCTTATTGGGAGTGCCTTCAATACACAAAGCATTGCGTGCTTCGCACGCCAACCCCCGTATTGGGAGTACCTTCAATACACAATACATTGCGTGCTTCGCACGCCAACCCCACGGTAAATTCCACCGCATGGCTTTGAACCGGGTACTTTTATGGTATTTTTCGTTTTCATCGATTTTGGGGGAACCAAGCGAGCTATAAGGTCGCGTAAATAAAACAAAATGTGCAAAATAACATCCTACATTTATATTTGTAGAAAAAAAATCTAAATAACATGTATTCTCGTAGAAAAAATCTAAAAAAATAGTTACTTCCGGTCAAAAAACGTACTTCCGGTTGTTGGATTTTTTGGGTTAACGAACTCGTCCGAGCGACGTAGACAACCAACACGTGTACCACATTTGAACCAAATCGGACTTAAAATGCGGCCGCTAGAGTGCGAACACATATATATGATTTTTAATGACACCCCAAAACGTGTTCTGGGGACCATGATCGGTGCTCATTTGCTACTCCTAACCTTGGGTCTTACCATAAGGGCCACTGCAATAGCTCATTTTTCCTATGGAAAGTCGCTAATAATACATTACTAACATAAAAACCTTTTCATCACTCCGTACCGAAAGTAGCTACTTTCGATGTCAGCTGGTAGCAACGAAAACGATCGTTTCCCAAGCTCTAATTTAGAGCAAGGGAAAAACGATCAGCTGATTTTCCCTTGCTCTAAATTTGTTTTCCCTTGCTCTCAATTAGTTTTCCATTTGCCCGCTACATGTCTACCACAAACGTATCAACTATGCAAGAACTCCAGAAAAAACTTCTAAATGAAGGAGTGAATGTCACCAACAATACCAACTGCACAATAAACATAACCTTGAACTTCTAATTGTTACGTTGTTATGTAGGCTTATTATAGTAAATTTGTTATTATACAAAAATGTTAATTGAGAAATATAATAGTTTGCATTTTACTGAGGTTTCTTCTTCAGCATTGTGTGTATTTTTGCGTCGTGATGAAAAGTACCGTTCATAACTTGTACCGAAAGTGATTTTCCGGCACTTGCTCCAATTATTCCCGTACTCGGCTTCGCCTCGTACGTGAAACTTGGGCGCGCACCGGAAAGTGCCACTTTCGGTACTAGTAATGAAATATACTATTCCTTAAATAGAAAATAATTCGTTATTTTAACAACACTTATGTCAAATAGATTCAAAACCAATTACTTTTATGTTTATATCACGCTTCTTTTTTTGTAATGTATAAACTTCTGCCATTTAGGAACATTGTGTATGTCCCTTTCTGTCCATTGCGTGCTGTGATACGCCTTCATCTAACCGCAACACACAGGTGCCACACTTATTGCGTTACTGTAGGTTAAGGGGTACGGTGCAATGCTATACTTCATTCACATAATCAAAATAAATCAATTGTTATACAGAGTGTCCTCGAACTTTCTGGTCCTCTTTTGTGGATTTGTTCCTGGGATCGGGACAAACATGTTTCACAATATAAACATACGGTGCTTACTTTTAAGTCTGTCAGTCTGTATGTTTGTTTACAAAATAATTCATATCTAGAGAACGGTTTGACTGATCGAGTTCAAACTTGACATGAGTTCAAACCTAACAATGATCTATTTTAAGTCAAATAAGCGTTTACAGCCAATCTTGCGTTTCAAAATGGCGACTGTTTGAAAATTGCAAACCTAAATTACCCCGAAACAGTGAATAATGTAAAGACACCTTTTTTTGTAGCCCTTTTGATTCGTTATCAGATGGTAAAAATCGTGTGAAGGATAAATAGTTAAGTTAAAGATAATAACAAGAACCACAATATTGCTGTGTTAACTGCGTTGGTATAGGATGCTGGGTTGAACAAACCAATTATTACACGTAATTTAACTATTATCCTTCATCCGATTGTTTTGACAGTTACACCGTCCGATAGGGAATCAAAAAGGCTACAAAAAAGGTGTTTTTGAGTAATTTAGGTTTGAAATTTTCAATCGGCCGCCATTTTGAAACTCATCATTGGATTTAATCGCTTATTTTTATTGAGAAATATCATTGTTAGGTTAAACGTCATGCCAAGTTTGAACTCAATCAGTCAAACCGTTCTTTAGGTAAGAATTATTTTGTACAAAAAACAAAATGGCGGATATCTAGTAAACGAAGCGTTTTCGAGTCTGTGTTTATATGAACTTTTTTCCTATTTTAACCCATAGAACCATTCCCCTAAGTTTGGCACTTTATTTACGGGACGTTCTGTATTATATTTAGGATATGTTTTATTATTTCAACCAAGTGTTTGCTAAATTAGCCTTCTCACGTAGACGTTGAATGGCTGACTGTGTGTACGAAATACATTAGTAGAAGTTTTGTGCACCTCAGCCCTGACTCAAGCGCTTTTTCGTTGCGCTCGCACTGAAATTAGTCGTAGATTTATTAATATCGGTTAAATGGTAAAGAAATCGTAGGCAAGCTAATTGATCTAAACATTTTGAAGTATTAATGGCTAATGCTCGGTTACCTGTCATATTTTTTATCCAAACCGATTTTGACAACACGAGTTATGCTACATATTTTTTATAAAACAACGTGAAAATGTAGACTTAACACGTTCACTGCTACGCAAATTTCGTATTTCCCATGCTAGGAGGTGACCTTTTATTTTTTATACTTATAGTCTAAATGAGTAGAAATTACTTTATTTTTTATTTTTGAACCTTTCCACGTAATAACCACTAATATTTTAAAGCGGACGCACATGTTAAATATCAAGCACATGGCTTAAAATTTGCGAGCGAAGCACGCAATGGTCTGTGTATTGAAAATATTATCAGTACGGGGGTCGGCGTGCGAAGCACACAATGCATTGTATATTGAAAATACTCCTAATACGGTGGTTGGCGTGCGAAGCACGCAATGCATTGTGTGTTGAAAATACTTCCAATACGGGGGTTGGCGTGCGAAGCACGCAATGCATTGTGTGTTGAAAATACTCTTAATACGGTGGTTGGCGTGCGAAGCACGCAATGCATTTTATGTCAAAAACATTCCCAATACGGGGGTTGGCGTGCGAAGCACGCAATGCATTGTGTGTTGAAAATACTCTCAATATGGGGGTTGGTGTGCGAAGCACGCAATGCATTGTATATTAAAAACACTACCAATACGGTGGTTGGCGTGCGAAGCACGCAATGCATTGTGTAGTGAAAACACTCTCAATACGGGGGTTGGCGTACAATGCACTGTGCATCGGTCGCTTCTTATATATAGTGTTAATTGTCAAGCTCACATGTGCGTCCTTAGTTGCTTAATCTTAGGATTATGACAGAATACAATGTGTCATTGTAGAAGTACTGATTAAATGTAATTATATGATTAGCGTATTAACTATAATTAACAAACTGAACCGAATGTACCTAAGACTCCACTTTTTTAATGAAGGAATACTTAATAACTTAATTTATACATTCAATACTGTGTTATCTATTCATCTTAGCACAGAGTGTGACTCATTCTTTGTTAAAAATAAAAGCTCGATCTCGCAATCATTGGACAGCTGACGTGAGTTGAGGGGAATTTTACAAAATTAAATTTACATGTTTTATTATTTCAACCAACTATTTTGGAAATTTGTCTACCCACGAAAGCGCTGACTAGCTGCCTACTTGTACGAAATATATTAGTAGAATTCGTTTGCACCTTAGCTTGGACTCACGCCCTGCTTCGTTCCACTTGCATCTGAAAATATCGCTTTGCCAGTTTGCACCTCGACCTTGCGGCCTCGTGTTGTGTACTGTTTAGCTTCGCTCGCAGCGTACAAACTCTGCCTTCGGATTTATTTGGCTAGCGAACTCGTCAGAGCGACTTAGACAACCAACGTGTGTACCAAATATGGACCAAATAGGATTTAAAATGCGTCTGTTAGAGTGCGAACACGTAATTATATACATACAGTTTTTAACGACACCCCAAAACTTGTTCTGCGGACCATGATCGGTGCTCAATGACCACTCCCGGCCCCGACCTAAAGTCTCACCGTAAGAGTCACTCATCTTTCCTATGAAGATTCGATAGTAAATTACTTCTCATATATACATCCGACATGTTTTTGTACTCTCTGTAGAGTCCAGAGTTGCAAGGCAGTATCCAGGAAAGGGGGGGGGGGGGGGGGGGGTGGGGACCGGGGTTTTGAATCTAAACCTTTTTAACACGTTCACTGCTAAGGACGCACATGTGAGCTTGACACTGAAAACTATGAGCATTGCACGTCAACCCCACATTGGGAGTATTTTCAAAACACAATGCATTGCGTACTTCGCATGCCAACCCCCTTATTAGGAGAATTTTCAATACACAGAGCATTGCGCGCTTCGCACGCCAACCCCCCGTATTGGGAGAATTTTCAATACACAATGCACTGCGTGTTTTGCTAGAGTAAAGTATTTTTGTTGAACCTTCATAGTTTTCTTATTTAATAGATCAGATCAAGCTCACAAGAGAGTAAGGCTGTAACCTACTGCATCCATGTGTATTGTACGTTCTACGTTGTAGTTTAATCAAGTAAATCTAAATATCAGTATGCATGCAATGCACAATGATGTAAAATATGTTGCTGGATCCTCTGTTGTGTTGTCTATTTTATAATTTAATTTGCACCTTTTAAACCTACTATTAATTTTTACTACTAAATTTCGGGATTTCGGGGAGGGGTTTGATCCCCCCCCCCTGGTGAAAGAATCTCATGTCATTTTAACAATACAGTACTATAATCACAATCGAAACTAAACGTTTAATTGTGCTCAGACAAGTTGGTGTGTCTGTTACTGTAGGTATTGTGTCCGGTCGCAGACAATCCACCAATCTGACTAAAATAGTGATAGAAGCCGTCACTAAACTGCAGACGTATATGAAGAACGGTAACGTAGATGTAGGCATACCCGTCATGGAACCTTTACTGTTCAACCAGAGTGTGTATAATATTTCTTCACAGGGCCAAATTATTCGGTAAGTAACCAATATTGCTAATGTCTATAAACAGCCCTTCCGGTATTTGGGAATTGGGGGGGGGGGGGAGACCATCCTGGGCCCCGCGCCAAAGAAAAACCAAATAAATGACTTATGAACCCGCGATTTTTCACTATTTTTACGCTTTAAAATCAAAATTTTGCAAAGTCCTTTCTTAGTGTGTGACCCCATAATAATTTGACAGCGCAGCTGAACCTCTGATGTGAGTTGAGCAAATTTCCAAAATTAAGTTTATAGGCCTATGTTTTAGGGTTTCAACCAAAAATTTGGGAAATAGGTCTACTCACGACGGTGCTGAATAGCTGCAAAATGGTTCGCACGCCATTCCACATATTGTGATTATCTTCAATACACAGTGCATTGCGTGCTTCGCACGCCAACCCCCTTATTAGGATAATTTTCAATGCACAGAACATTGCGTGCTTCGCACGCCAACCCCGCGGTAAAATCCACCACATGGCTTTGAACCGGGTACTTTTATAGTATTTTTCGTTTTGATCGATTTTGGGGGAACAAAGCGAGCTGTAAGGTCGCGTAAAAAAACAAAATGTGCAGAATAACATCTTACGTTGTAGGAATTTGTAGAAAAATCTAAAAAAAAAGTTACTTCCGGTCAAAAAATGTGCTTCCGGTTGTTGGATTTTGTTGGCTAACGAACTCGTCCGAGCGATACAGTCATCAAATATGTGGACCAAATCGGACTTAAAATGCGGCCGTTTGAGTGCGAACACATATATACATATATCTATATATGATTTTTGATGACACCCCAAAACGTGTTCTGGGGACCATGATCGGTGCTCATTTGCTACTCCCGACCTTGGGTCTTACCATAAGGGCCACTGCAATAGCTCATTTTTCCTATGGACATTCGCTAATAATACACCTTTGAACTTTCGTATTATGGCGGCCATCTTGGATTTTTATCCCATAAGAGCAATGTTAAATTTCAAACCATTTATTTCGTTTACTTTTTATCATAAAATTGTTTGCAAGGTCTCATTTTAAGCACAGTCACAATACGCATCCGTCTAGCAATTTACATTTTTTTAAATGCTTTTGATTTGTTATCTAATTGACATTTTGTAAGTATAAAGTTTGATTTTTTTCCTAACACAATAAAAAATTAATAATGAAAAATAATTTTGCAAGTCGGATCCGAAATTTTATAAAGGATATTCAGTTTTTTTCAGCGCTCAATTACAAAAGATAGACTTATAAAATGGTTTGAAATGAGTCAATGTGAAAGCGTTTAGCTGCAAGAAATTGCACTGTTTAGATAGGGATACAGTGAGAAGCGGTTGCGTGTCCGGTTGCTTTTTCGCTTACTGGAGCAGACCCTTAAGTAGTTTTTATTCCATGTTCTATGTCTGTCGTTCACAGAACCTTTTTAAAGCCTCTATTGTGGGGTGTAAAGTTTCAAAAAGATCGATGCGTTAATGGGCAAGCTATACAAAATCAAACGTTTTAACCTCCTCGTGGGACACCCTGTATATATAGATGTGCTGTGTTAACACGTTACTGTTGATAATATCAATTTAGTTAAACTTTAGAACGGACAGTACGGAACTTACTGTTTACATGCTAGAATAAGATGTAGTAAGTGTATGATTCCTTATGCCTTACAGGTTAAACGGACAAGTGAGTGGGACAGTAGACGGGCTGACAGACTTCACCATCAAGTCCTGTGTAACCGTACTGGCTGGATTGTGGGCTAGCATCACCTTGGTATTCCCAAAAGTCAATGCTTCGGGGACATACTCGGCCGACGGACTGATAGCGGACGTGGTACCCTTCAAGGGTGAGGGCCATTACGAGTAAGTTTGCTTTGTATTCCATCTCTTCTGTCTAAACCATAGCAACGGATAAGGTGACTACCAACTGAGTGAGATCTTTCGTCAAATTCGATTGGCTATTCATGTTTTACCTTAGGATGAAATCCTTTTACGCTGGCCTCTCTCCTGAGAGGCACTGGGGAGAGCTGGAGCGGTAGCGGCATCTAGGGAAGCGGCTTATAGACGGGGCAAGTAGGAACGGAAAGTTGGCGTACCAAGTGCTTACTGCGAGTAACTTGCCTTCTACTTTCCATGTCTGTAAGGTTACTTTCCTATGCACGGCCACTTACCGTGAGACGGAAAGTGGATTTGAACCAGGTACTTCTGTGTTATTTTCGATTTAGAGGGAAACCAAGCAAGCTATACGGTCGTGTAGAAAAACAAAATGTGCAGAATAATATCCTACTTTTTTATAAGATAAAACCCCAAAAAGAGTTCCATTCTAGTACGAACAAGCTAAAAAAATAGTTACTTCCGATCAAAAAACGTGTTTCCTGTTTTTGGATTTTTTTGGCTAACGAACTCGTCCGAGCGATGTAGACAACCAAAATGTGTACCAAATCGGACTTAAAATGTGTCCGTTAGCGTGCG
Source organism: Philaenus spumarius (assembly GCA_018207615.1). NCBI lineage: Eukaryota > Metazoa > Arthropoda > Insecta > Hemiptera > Aphrophoridae > Philaenus > Philaenus spumarius. The sequence goes on from JAGFPH010001193.1 coordinate 122,910, forward strand.
AACACATATACAATTTTTAGTTACACCCTAAAACGTGTTCTGGGGACTATGATCGGTGCTCATTTTACTACTCTCGACTTTCGGTCTCACCATAAGGGCCACTGCAATAACTCATCTTTTCTATGAAAATTCGTTAATAACTAAACCAAATGAAAGTACATACTTACATAACCGAATAATTATGTAAAACTCTATTTGTTACAGCACTTAATTAAGAAAGTATTATCAAATTGTTAGTCAGACAAATAAAAATAAAAACACAATTATTAAAATGTATGCTAAAGTTATGTAATAATTATAATGAATTACTTTATTTTCTGAGTCCAAACAATTCTTATTATTACCCAGATAACTGGTTTCGGTGAAACTAAGTCACCATCATCATATCTTCACAAAAATGCTTTGAAATTCTTTCGCACATTCTAAGCATATCACTTATTTACTTGTAAAAACACACAGACAACAAATAGAACACAACATTTAAAATTTTACACGGGCACATGTTAAATCAACGAATACTTAACATTATAAGAAGCGAAACCTTATGCACTAAAAGGGAACACTAGTTGGTAGTTTACCGAGATTTCATCCGAGCGCCACCAGTCTTTTTGCAGGCTGCCGATCGGCGAATATATCTGTCTCTCTCGCCAACACACACAAAAATCTTTCTCTTTCATCCCCAAACAGCCAACCCCAACGTTCCAAAGTCCAAGTTGGGGAGAAATGTACAGTCCGAGTATGGGGAAAAAGTACAGTCCACCGCGTTGACGCTAGCGAAACCTGTTGGATTTTCGGTGAAGTAGGCTTTCTCGGTGACTCAAAAGCGTCGCCCTAAAAAGCACTACGGTTTCGCTTCTTATAAGTGTTAAGTATTCATTGGTTAAACTCACAAAGTAAAAGCATCAAAATTGACCTGCTACAATAGGTCCCTCATGCATGTAATTGGAATCACAACTGATCAGGACTGTTTGTTTGTGCACAGAAAATAAAGTAATCTCTATCTTCTAAATCCAAATATATCACTCAACTTACTCATCACGAAATCTCAAAAACCAACGAACGGATTGTAATGAAATTTGGTGTGTAGCTTCCACTAGGTACCTAGGTGCCCGCTAAGAAAGGTTTTAAAAAAATTCGAAATTTTAGGGTGGGTTGGGGGGGCATAAGAAATACATAGTGTAATATATTTATTGATATATATATTTGTTAATATACATTTATCTTTGATTTGTCTATCAGTGCAAAGCCGGATCGGGTCAGCTATAGTCTATGTATATAAAATTCAATGTATGTCCGTCTGTTTGTACGTTTGTCTGTTTGTATGTTTGTCCTTTATGCGTTACCAAACCGTCCATTCGATTGCTTTGAAATTTTGCATAGTAACACAGGTTAACCTTGGGAAGGTTTTAGGCCATTTACCGAAGTCCTAGGACATTAGGGCTACGCCCCAGTGGCCCTCAAAGTTTCAATGTTAATCTTATGGAAGGTCAATCTTAAGGAAGAAGAAGAAAGATTTCTTTTGATTTTATCAGGGGCACAAAAAACAGCTGTTCGTATGAAAAGCTTAAAACATCTGATTTTGATCAAAAACTGATTTGGATAAAAAACTGAATATAATTTTAGGTTAGGCCTACAATGAACTAAAACACCAATTATTGGGGTAATTATTAGTATCAGGTTGATTTGTCTATCCGTGCAAAGCCGGGTCGGGCCAGCTAGTATTATATAAAAATGAATGTTTGTTTCTTTTCTTCTTTGTCCTCTATAGACTCAAAAACTATTCCACCGATTTCACTAAAGATTTCACACTTTAGCCATATGTAAATAAACATAAAAATATTATCTTTTATTTGTTTTTTATTTATGTAAATTTATTTAATATAATTTGTATGTATTTAAATACAAATATTTAACAAATACGCCTACTCTTTTATAATCCTAATAATGGTACACATTATTACCGAGTTAAAAATCCCCTCATCATAGTTATGTAGTCCTAGATAAAGTCTGTTGTTTTTAAATTATGTATTTCTGTTGTGTATCTAATTAACCAGACTGTGATTTTTCACGGGGCTTAATTGTTAATAATAAGTATTAGTAGTTGAACTCCATCCAGGCCTCAGAACTGATTTATCACTCCCTTTAACGACGAAGACTCTGATAACAGAGTCTTGTACCCTATCAAATCAATTATTGAAAGTATAATTTCGAACACATGATGTGTCCAGTTTGTTTCGTGATATTGACGCTAAACAATATGAACATTAAATGTTGCACGTTATGTTCAAGCTGCATCTGTGTGTGATTCGTATAGATTTGTTCTGCTGTTTAACTTTGATTGTTAATTGTTCGCAGTATAACTTTGACCAACGTAACTGCAACTATCCAGCCTCAATGCAACGACAACTCTACCAATGTTCTACTGAAACAGTTCAAAGTGAGCTACAGCGTGGGGGATAGTCAGGTGAGGCTACACTAACAATAATATGAACTCGTCTGGCAAAACCGTTTGTTTGAGGTAGTAATATATTTTTTGTCCTCCAGCTAAGGGTGTGCAGTGCTCGAATAAATTCATCGAACCGAGTGAGCGGGACCAACAATCCTATTACTTTAAATGAGCAATTCTTGTATCTATCTTTGTATCTGTCGCGGATCTCGAAAACGGCTCTAACGAATTCAAAGAAATGTTGTATTTAGGTGTAGTTTTGATTTTTAAGTACACCCATATAGTTGTATTTCGTGTAAAAACGCAATTTTTTGAGAAAATATAATTTAAAAGTTGAACAATTTTAACATAGGGTCTTATGGGTTGCCATGTTGGTTACAAAATAACAAGGAAATAGTAAATAAAGCGATCACAACAGCTGTTTATAAATAAGCCAATTTATACTGTTTTAGCACGTTGGAATTAGAATAAATTGGGGATGATTTAACAATTTATTTTGTCAAAAAAAAAGGTAAACTTGGCAAAGATGGATAAGTTCGAGTAGTCAATTTTGTAATATATGCCTGGCTCATTTCTGAAACATAGTATTGAGGTTATGTTAATCCTGCAATAATTTTTACTATATTTAGGCCGGGTTTCAAAACTTTAGTTGACAGAAGATAGCAGAACTAGGACTAAAATCGTAATGAAAGCCTCTCACGTTTCTAAAGCATGTATTTGAGGTTATAATTAATCTTGTAATTACTGTTAATATATTTAAGCCTGGTCTCATAATTTTACAAACCTATGTACAAACGAGCCAAAGATTAACGAGATTCTTTAGTGAATTTTCCAACTGCGAGCGAAGCGAAGCGTCCAGGGGCAGAGCTCCTAGTGTCTATAAAGGTGCATACACACTTGAACCCTTCTCGTGCGCATTGAATTCGTCATATTTGTACGGGGGGCACAATAAATAGGCCTACTCCTGTCGGTGTTTTCAACGAACTCTTTGCGTGTTCGCCGTTCATATTGGGACGGGAGCGTGAAAGGTTTGTCGTTTTTAGCGCGCATGTGAATGGTTTTTCAAGATATTAATTTTCCGGTGATTAAATGTGGATTGTTCAGAAGTGAATTTAATTAAATTAACAGATTCCTACAGAAACAAATTAATGCCTATAGGCCTACAGAGGAATTCACATATTATGTTACCGGTACCAACTTTAGTTTTCAAGTGTGACAAATTTGCAGCTTTGTCACTTGTTCCTCTGTATTATGGGTTTAAAAAATTAACAAAAACAATATTTGTTGATTATAAAAAGTAATTTAAAAACTTTATACCCCTATAAGTTTTAAACGGTTAATCATATCAAAGAATCTCCGAGAACAAAAATAAGTCTTAAAATAACTTGTAAAATTCAAAATAATCACAAAATACGGGGTGTTCTATAAGAAATTCAAAAGTTGACCGTCATATTGGAAATTGGCGGACATTTACAAATATTTTAATTACATTTTTTATTAAAAAAAACAAAAAAAAAAGGAAAGGTTGCCCATTTAAAGTTTGCTATTAGAATTATAGTTTACAAAATGACCCATTTAAAAAAGACACCATTTTTAGATATACAGACTGTCCCAAAAGTCCCGGACCGGTTTAATAACTCCTAAACGAAACTAGCTACAGTAATAATATTTCAGACATGACTCTTGGCTACAAAAAACTATTTTGTGAGTTCTTAGTCACTATTGCCCCTGCCCCCAAAAACCAAATTTGGGGGGTTGCCCAAAATTTTTAAATGTAAACCCCTATCGAGGGACCCATCATTTTAAAGGTCTCATTGAGTTAATTACAACAGCGCAAACCCGAGGTCGATATCTTGCTCCTGTCCAAAATGGCTGACCTTTTAGTGTTTCTTATGGTCATGTAATTTAAAATTGAACATTGTGTATCGTATACAAAATAAACACATTTACAGGTTTAAGATATTTTACTTTTTCAGTTGTAATAAACACCGGTGACCCTTTAACAATTGTAAACAGATAACATTTTTGGACTCTCCTACTTTAAGTTCGTTATGACATGCCTTAATCCTTATCATTGCTGGAAAACCCCGCATCAACAAAACAATACCTGCAGCATTGGATATTATGGCTCAGTTATGAAATTGTGTCTTATAATAATGTTGTCTAATTTTTCCAGCGTTAATTTTTACATTTATTACTAATAATTTAGCAAACTAATAATAGTTTTTTACTTTTATCAGTGTATGAACATTTACTTTTTAAGTATAATTCATTATGTCACTAAGTGAATCAGAAATAATAACAATATTGATGATGAGAGGCTATGGTAAAGATCTTTATAATGAAGAAAATTACCCTCGCCCACCTATTTCGAAATCCACAGTTGTAAGAACTGTTCATCGTTTTCAAGAAACGGGAAGTGTTAAGGATTTGCCTCGATCAGGCTGGCCAAAATCAGTTTCAGGTGATGACAAAGCTATTGAGGTGTTACAAGCTTTCGTAGAAGATCCACATAACTCTACTAGAAAAGCTGCCCAACAACTGGATGACATCAGTAAATCTTCAATACACCGTATATTGAGCAGCAACAAATATCATCCATATAAAGTAAGGTTAGTACACGAACTAGCAGAGGATGACTTTGACAGGAGAGTAGAATATTGTGAATTGATGATGACAAAAATTAAAAACGATGAAAATTTTATCAAGAATGTAGTTTTTTCAGACGAAGCTAGTTTTATGCTAAATGGGACTATAAATGACCATAACTGTCGATACTGGGCAGATGATAACCCACACTGGATGCGTGAAGCTCATACCCAGTACCCGGAAAAAATAAATGTATGGGCGGGAATTTTCAGAGACCAAATAATAGGGCCGTTTTTATTGAAGAAAATTTGAATCGCAACAATTACCACCAGTTGTTACTCAATGAAGTTGTTCCTGCAATTGAAGCAGCAAGAGATGAAAATCATGAAACTTGGTTTCAACAAGATGGAGCGCCACCACATTTTGGAATAAACGTCCGCATGTACCTAGACAGTACATTTCCACGCCGCTGGATAGGCCGGCGAGGGGCAATTGAATGGCATGCCAGGTCTCCCGACTTGACCCCCCTAGACTATTTTCTTTGGGGCTATCTTAAATCTAAAGTTTATACTACAAAGCCCCAGAACTTGATAGAACTTCGACAACGAATACCACACGAAGCTCAGCAAATACCGGGAGAAATGATACAGAATGTAGTACAGCATCACTATTACAGACTAGCACACTGCGTGACTGTGGAAGGAAAGCAGTTCGAATACTTACTCTAAACCCTGGATGTCATCTTTGGTAAGCAACTTTGTTTTTGAGTGTAAAGAAAAACATTTTGTTATTATTACCAAGTATGACAAATTTGTTTTTATACTTTAAACTCTTTTGTGCGTGTGTTTACTTTGTTTTAAAATAATAAAAATGTTTAATACAACCAATGGGGGTCAATTTTAAATTACATGACCATAAGAAACACTAAAAGGTCAGCCATTTTGGACAGGAGCAAGATATCGACCTCGGATTTGCGCTGTTGTGTTTAACTCAATGAGACCTTTAAAATGATGGGTCACTCGATAGGGGTTTACATTTAAAAATTTGGGGCAACCCCCCCAAATTTGGTTTTTGGGGGCGGGGGCAATAGTGACTAACAACTCAAAAAATAGTTTTTTGTAGCCAGGAGTCATGTCTGAAATATTATTACTGTAGCTAGTTTCGTTTAGGAGTTATTAAACCGGTCCAGGACTTTTGGGACAGTCTGTATATATATATAGATGAATCAAATACATAAGAACTGTGTTTTTAATTTTTGTAATTATGTAATAAATCAAAAACACCAGTAGTATTACAAAAGTTCAATTTCGAAAATTAATGTAATTTTTATTTCCTGGCCTATTGTAGCTTACCAAGCAAAAGCTAAATAATTTAGTCCAGTAGACAGAGCAAAAAACGTGGGATCTGCTGGAAAAAATTCCGAAGTTAATGAAACTTTTACAGGTTGTTTAGGGGTGCTGTGGGATGACTCTGTCCAACTCGAGGACCCTGTGCTAATTTTGGGGGGGGGGGGGGACCGAAAAACTTCAAAATTTTCGGACTTTTGTCGGTTTTTCTCTTATAACTTCTAAACTAAGCGGTTTTCGACCAAAACATTTATTTTAAAAGTTGTAGAGCAGTAAATTTGCTACAATTTGGTATCCTTAATTAGCATCTTCAAACCTTTTAATGACAACTAATCTTTGTTCACTTTTTATTTCTAGGCTATGGTTAGAAAACAAATGGAACTAATCAGCTTAAAACACATTTCTTTCCAATTATAATTATTGAACCCGGAATCTGTTACGGAATTTTAATAAACTAGGGGAGACCCTTGCGTGCTCCGCACGCCAACCCCCAACGGAACCTACTAAAAACAAATGTTATGTTTTATTTAGAATAAAGTTGTACGATTAATAATAACCTCAAAACTAAGATGATAAATAATGATAAATGTTCAAATTAAATTATTTCTTATATTTGATAACAGCAGTTACAATAATGGTTAAAAGAATCAGCAAGGCTCAGGTCTACACTTTAAAACCCTATCCTAAAAGCTAGAAATACAAAAATAATTGCTTCAAATTTTGAAATCAGCTGTAATGGGAATATTGGAACAAACAGCTATATTATGTTATTTTATTCAATTGGTTGCTATGGTAATAAATGTAAATACATGTTTTGGTTTATCATTCTAGACCTAACCTAAGAATTTTATCTCCGACTATATTTAAAAATATTGAAATAAAAAAAGGTTTTTATGAAAATTAATTATAGCCTATGTTACTCAAAGAAAGCGTAGCTTTTTATTAGTAAAACTATTTTTTCAATTGGTTCAGTAGTGCCAGAGATTACCCCCTACATACAAAAAAAAAACTTTACCTCTTTATAATATTAGTATAAATGTATGAAAAGTTAATAGAACAGCCATACAACCTTCCAAAAATCACACTTATAAGATTTCTCTTCTATGTGTGTGTCAACGTGTATCTTTTATAGGTTAATAAGTAGCAGATTTAATTTAAAAATATAATTTACATTATTTTAATTTATTTATTTAATACCAAATGTTTTAATTTAATGTAAACTGCAGAACAGCTGTTTAATGTAAACAAAGTAGACGTTTTTAAATTCTCATGTATTACTTATGGGGATTTTTCTTTTTTCGGGGACCTCAAAAACCCCTTAGTTTTTAATTTTAGAAAAAACTTATATTTTTCCCTTGTTCCTTTAATCGATACCTTTAATTTGATACCTCTCCCATCATCCTCCGATTTACTAAATTCGTACAATTTTGAATCTAAAATTTCGCTTACAGAATTATATATAAGGATGAGATTTTATTCACTCACCTAATGTGTATATTTTTAAAACACGGTGGTCTATAATAAATTACAACTTAGAATCACGTGGAAATTGTAATAAGATATAATAATTTGCACAAATCAACATTTTTAGTCAGGTTAGGAATTTGAATTGTCCATGGCCGGTTGAGGTTATTGTATTTGTATACCAAGTTTCTACCATAGAGTGTTTTTGTCAGATTGCATTTTGATTTCAACAGATGGACTTCGAAGGACTAATGGGACCGCTAAGCGGGATCATGAGACAGTTCGTCCAAGACGCAGAAGAAGCCATCATCGGTCGCACCATGGCTTGGGTGGAGGCCGTGCTGGAGAAGAGCGCGAAGGACTTCTCCGCAGAAACGGTCTTCAAGGCTGGGATATCTCCTGGAAAGTTCCTGGATTACTTGAAACATTTTTAGTATATTGTTGAACTGTAATATTGTGTATGCTCCGAACAGTTAATAATAATACTCGTTGAATAGGCTTGGAATTATATATTTGTTATTGATATAGCCTACCTTCTTTACTCTTATACTTTATGCTTGAGTTAGACTAATAACAAATTACTATAATTACTATATGGAGTTGTTGTCTGGAAGGATGCTCTTAAAATTGCTAAATGTAGGAAAATGATGGATAGGCTGCAGAGAAGAATGGCTCTGAGAACTATTGGAGCTTACAGGACAGTATCAACAAACTTGGCCATTGTACTAGCTGGAGTACCTCCCATCGATCTTCTTGCCGAAGAGAGGTATTGAGATGAGATGTGGGCCATAAAGGATGGGCAGAGAGGATGCCAGGAGAAATATAATGGAAAAGTGGCCAACAAGGTGGATTTCTCCAAATGAAGGTCCAGGAAATTGGACAAGGAAACTGTTGCGAGATCTAGAAACATGGACATCTAGACACTTCGGTGAGGTAGACCATTATATCACACAGGCCCTCACGGAGCATGGCGAGTTTGGGAGCTACATCCATAGATTCCACATCAGGGACAACCCAGGATGCCTCTATTGTGGAATGGAAGATACTCTGGAGCACAATTTAATCACGTGTGCTAGATGGGAATGTGACAGAGAGGAGCTAAAGGCTGCAGTCGGGAGCATACCCGATATTGAAGATCTGGCCGAAGTAATGTTAAGGAGTGAAGACGATTGGAGGGCGATTGCCAAGTTTGTAAAAAATGTGTACTGTCACAAAAGACCACCGAGGCGATATACATATAACACAAGTGATGGGGAGGGTTTTTAGCCGGTAGGAGTCCAGCACTACCCTAGTAGGGAATACAGGGTGTTCATGATGGATTTCCCCTCCCCCAGGAAAGAAGTAATAGACCAAGTGGCCTAGCCTGAAGTAATGTCTCAACGGTCCCGGGCTGGGTCTACTGATGGGGGAACAAAAAGAAAGACTGATAACAAAGACGAACAGGGGTATAACGTACAGAAAAGCTAAATTCAATAACTTAATAAGAATGTTCATTAAAGAGTAGCTCAAGGGCGGATACAGGATTTCATTGGGGGGGGGGGGGTCATAAGAAGTCAAAAACATTACCGGGGGTCTGGGGAATTAAACAAAAATATAAACTCCATGAAATAGTTTTTTAATGCATTTCTATTTCCTATAAATATTGTCTCGAAAGAGCAAGAGTTTTTTTTACAGAATAACGATCAAAATAATTCGATCACGCAGCTGAACAGCTGACGTGAGTTGAACGAATTTCCAAAAATTAAATTTATATGTTTTAGGGTTTTAACCAACAATTTGCTAAATAGGTACTCAAGAAGGCGTTGAACAGCTGTCTGTACGCAATATATTAGTAGAATTTGTTTCCTCCTAATGGCCTCGCGAGTTTGCACCACTTGGCTTCGAACCGGGTACTTTTATGGTATTTTACGTTTTGATCGATTTTGGGGGAACCAAGCGAGCTATAAGGTCGCGTAAAAAAACAAAATGTGTTAGGGTTTCAACCAAAATTTTGGAAAATTGGTCTACTCACGAAGGCGCTAAATAGCTGACTGCGTGTATGGAATATATTTGTAGAATTTGTTTGTACCCAAGCCTTCAGGTTCGAATCACGCGATGCTTCATTCCACTTCGAAAAACTTGGCCGTTGGGCCTCGGATTAGAAAATGCCCCCTACGTGGATCTAGAGATTTTTCCTACAACAATGAAACTTTTTTAGAATTTTATCTACAAAAATAAATGTAGGATATTATTCTGCAAATTTTATTAGCGAATTTCCATAGGAAAAATGAGCTATTGCAGTGGCCCTCATGGTAAGACCCAAGGCCGGGAGTAGCAAATGAGCACCGATCATGGTCCCCAGAACATGTTTTGGGGTGTCATTAAAAATCATACGTATATACGTATATATGTGTTCGCACTCTAGCGGCCGCATTTTAAGTCCGATTTGGTTCAAATTTGGTACACATATTGGTAGTCTACGTCGCTCGGACGAGTTCGTTAGCAAAAATATCCAACAACCGGAAGCACGTTTTTTGACAGGAAGTTACTATTTTGTGACATTTTTCCTACGATAATGAATTTTTTTAGAGTTTGTTCTACAAATATAAATGTAGGATGTTATTCTGCACATTATATTTTTTTTACGCGACCTTATAGCTCGCTTAGTTCCCCCAAAATTGAACAAAACGTAAAATACCATAGAAGTATCCGGTTCAAAGCCATGTGGTGGATTCTACCGTGGGATTGGCGTGCGAAGCACGCAATGCATTGTTGTACTGAAGATACTCCCAATACGGGGGTTGGCGTGCGAAGCACGCAATGTTTTGTGTGTTGAAGATACTCCCAATATTCGGAATGGCGTGCGAAGCATTTTGCAGCTATTCAGCACTTTCGTGAATGGACTATTTCCCAAATTGTTGGTTGAAACAATATAAAGTTAATTTTGGAAATTCACTCAACTCACGTCAGCGGTTCAGCTGCGTGGTTGAATTATTTTTTGATGGGACCTTATAGCTAGCTTGGTTCTCCCAAAAACGATCAAAACGAAAAATACCATAAAAGTACCCGGTTCAAATCTACGTGGTGAATTTTACCGTGGGGGCATCTTCTGATCGCGAAGATCTTCTCACGCTCATAACCCGAGGCCGCGTGGTCGAGGTGAATACCGGAAGGTTTTTTCGCTGCGAGTGAAACGAAGGAGCCGCGCGAGTCGAAGCTGGAGGCTTAGGTCACAGATAAAAGAAACTATCAGTTGTTCTTTTATCTGTGCTTACGTGCAATCAGATTCTACTAATATATTTCGTACACAGAGGCACCTGTTCAGCACCGTCGTGAGCAGACCAATTTCCCAAATTTTCGGTTGAAACCCTGAAACATAGCCCTATAAACTTAATTTTGGAAATTTGCTCAACTCACGTCAGCGGTTCGGCTGCGTTGTGGAATTATTTTCAATTCATGACGCACTGCGTCCCAAGGCGTTACTCACTCCTCTGAAATAAAACCCCACACACTTTGCAGTTTATAAAATGGACTTTAATTTTTTGTACACTACATGGCTCTCTGGTTTCGAAAGATTACATTACAGTTTTGTGGTTTTAAAACTACCGTCCAGCCTTGACGGTCACTTATCAAGTACATACAGCATATATACACATCAGTTGCACTGGTTCACTTGCACCATAGTTCTGCACGTCTTGCACTTTACATAACAACACCACACGTACTTACAGTGGCAACGTTCGTACTTCTCTATCATCTGTGACAAGTATCCTCTACCGCAACACATGTTGTCGCAGCTGGCGTACCCTGGCATCGTGGCGTTACATTGCCTGTAACAAAACGCAGGAATAGTTTAGTGCAATATATATTATAATGATATTAATAAGCCCCGTGAAAAATCACAGGCAGATTAATTAGTTACACATCAGAAATACATAATTAAAAAAAATACTATTTAGAAACAACAGACTTTATCTAGGCCTACCTAACTGTGCTGACGGGGATTTTTAACTCGGTAAATGTGTACCGAGCATTATAAAACTCGGTTTTATAAGAATTATAAAACTGTAGGCCTATTTGTTAAAATTTTGTATTTTTATACGTTATTATATATTCAAAGAAAGATAAAAATATTATCTTCAAATGGATTTTTATTTCATATTGATAGATAAAATATTAATATTATAATGAAGAAGTTGAAGAAGTTAATAATCGAATATTATGTTTATATGTTATACGAAGACGTACGAATGTTTCCGAAGTTAAACGAATGGGTATCTTCTTTAAATTTGTATAAACGAATATATTGATGTCAAAAGGTTGTATTTATATACAGTTTATAACCTCAAAGCAAATCTTATACACATTATTGTACCAGGGGAGACGCCAACCCAACGAACACAGAAAAATAATAGGAGGGTCACTTGAGCCGAAACCTGTCGCCACCCGTATAGCACTGCCTACCACAAGATGGCGTCCGCTACGGATGACCAATCCGCTACTGTAGTAGCGCTCGCCTAGACCAATAAGAAATCACCTTTGCAAAACCACAACATTTTTAGGTCAATGAGACTGTCAGCTTAGATAGGCTAAGTTATGTTTTTTTTCATATTCAGCTTGTAAAATGTTTTTACACGCATTTACTATTTTGGTATCATAAAAGCAAAGTTCTGTACATAAAATATTGTTTGTTAAATAAACACAGTTACAACCTTACTCTGACTTTATTGTTTATTTACATTTCCAAACTAAAAGAAACTAATAGTGGGAGATATTAAGGGAGATTTTAAACAGCGGAATATTAAGGCTGAAAGTTTGTGTATAAATAAGCTAATATATTTTTTAACGATCTAAAATAAGTTCTGCAATATAGGAATAAACAATTATTTAAAAATTAAATACATGTCGGTAACTAATCTAATAAGTTTTATTTAGCTGTATATACAAATATACCCAAAGTATGCCTTTCAAAACTGTAATTGTAAACTCCAAGCTTCAGCTTAGCGCATTTACTGGTAGTCGCATAAAGCTATCTCAACCTGCCGTATTAACCAAACTACAAAAGCCAAATTAAAAAAATATATATTTTCATACGATTTTACTATTAAGACAACTTTTATACGCTTTGGTAATTCACCTGCCCTAAAAATACTCAATTTCCCCACTATCTAACTTTTTTATGCCACGATTTAAAGAGCACTGCAAACTGTCAACTTAATTTAGGTATTACAACTGTATTCAAGTTAAAATTAATACTTTCAATTGCACCATTAGCATCCACACCTAATATAGTTTAACTGTGTTAAGTTTCAAATTTTTATCTTTACGCTAAGTATTGTAAAACGAAGTGTGATTGAAAAATGCTCACTAAAAATGTACCCGTGTTTGGACCGTCAGTAAGCGGGTTTGCCTACCACAAGATAGGTCGGTGGCGACAACTACGGTAAGTACTTGTTAGTGCATTTGTACCTTCTATTATTTTTCTGTGTTCGTTGCGCCAACCCCGTTGGTACCTTCTATTAAACACATAATCACGTTATGTTTTCTTTATAATAAAGGTGTAGGATTAATAATAACCCCAAAGCTAAGATGGTAAATAATGTTAAATGTGCAAATCAAATTATTTCGTATATTTTACAACAGCAGTTATAGCAAAGGTTAAAAGAACCAGCAAAAATCTTTTTTTTCTGCACTATAAAAAAAACCTAACCTAAAAGTTAGACTTACAAATCAATAATTGCTTTAAAGTTTGAAATCAGTCATTAATGGAAATATTAGAGCAAACAACTGTTTTATCTGTTATTTTATTCAGTTGGTTGCTGGTAATAAATGTAAGTACATGAGTTGGTTTATCAGTCTAGGCCTAACCTAAGATTTTTTTCCGATTAAATTTACAAATATTGAAATATTGGAAAATGTTTTTATCAAAATGAGTTACTTAGGGATAGTGATGCTTTTTATTAGTAAAACTATTTTATCAATCGGTTCAGTAATTCCAGTAATTTCCCCCTACATACAAACAAACAAATTTTAACCTAAAAATTAAACTAAGAATTTTTCCTGACTAAATTTACAAATATTGCAACACAAAATGTTGTTATCAAAATGAATTATACCCTATGTTGCTCAGGGATAATGTAGCTTTTTATTAGTAAAACTATTTGTTCAATCGGTTTACTAGTACCAGAGATTACTCCCTACATACAAACAAACAAATAAAAAAAAAACAAACTTTACGTCTTTATAATATTAGTATAGATTAGTAAGTAGGCCTACTGTATCGTGAAAATTGTATTGCTCGAAAATCTTTTGGTTGGTTTAATGTTAAATTACCTAAAAAACTCATCTGGCAGGTTTAAAATTCTTTACAGAAGACTTTAAGGGTCTTCTATGCCTTGCGTAAAACAGCAAAAATATGCACTTCGTACTAACGTGTTTCGGACGCCGTTTTTCAACCTAAAAAGTTGTGAAACATCTTAAATTGTTCTTAAAGGCTTTGTGCTTTTGTCTTATATCTCATAATTGAAAGAAATCGTAGACGACTCCTTTTAATCAACAGTTTAAATGAGTAAAAATCGATTATTTTTAACGCATTTTTTGGGAGTTTTAAGCAATAATTTCAATATTTTAAGCTAACACGTAAAAAATATAGAGCCTTCTTTATAAGTTAAAGTAGTTTCCCAGACTATTAATTTATAAATAGAATCCGAAACACAGTATTACGAATGCATGTTTCAACGATTTTGCGGCTAGAGTCAGCCTTTTGCATTGAAATCATACTGTACACTCGGGAGTTTTCTCCAAGGTAGAGAAGAGCCTTAAGAAATTAATATAAACAATGAACAAAAACTCTCACCAAATCCAACGATAAATTGTACGGTTTTAATATTCGATTGCGCGAAATTAAATCTCTATCGAAAATAAAAAGATTGTATCACAAGTTGTAAATAGGTTGTTGGTGAGGAGTAGCCGAGATTTTATCTCGAGTCGTATTTCGGTTTCTATGGCAACGACAATTGTACCACTACAACAACAACTAATAAATTGTCCTTTTGCCCAACCCAGCAAGTGTTTTAACCTTTTAGATCTGTTCACGCCTTCTGAACTACTGTTGTTAACAACAGAAGCGGCTGATAGTCCTAGCGTATTTACATTTAGTTGCCAGATACATATTCCCCGTGTAGTAGCCGAGATAAGAGTGTGAGAATTTCTACAGTTTATAGCGAAGGAAACTTGCCGAGCGTTTTCAAATAGATCTAGCTAGACCACTTCATGTTTTATGCAAGGCCGTAGCCGGGGGGGGGGGGTTAGGGGGGTCTAACCCCTCCCCCCCCCCGAAATTTAGTAGTAAAAATTAATACTAGTGTGCAAATTAAATTATAAAATAGGATCCAGCAACATATTTTACATCATTGTGCCATTGCATGCATACTGATATTTAGATTTACTTGATTAAACTACAACGTACAATACACATGGATGCAGTAGGTTACAGCCTTACTCTCTTGTGAGCTTGATCTGATCTATTAAATAAGAAAACTATGAAGGTTCAAAGAAAATACTTTACTCTAACAGAACACGCAATGCATTTTGTATTGAAAATACTCCCAATACGGCGGTTGGCGTGCGAAGCACGCAATGCTCTGTGTATTGAACATTCTGCCAATACGGTGGGTTGGCGTGGGAAGCACGCAATGCTCTGTGTATTGAAAATTCTGCCAATACGGCGGGGTTGGCGTGCGAAGCACGCAATGCTCTGTGTATTGAAAATTCTTCCAATGTGGGGGGATTGGCGTGCGAAGAACGCAATGCTCTGTGTATTGAAAATTCTGCCAATACGGGGGGGTTGGCGTGCGAAGCACGCAATGCATTGTGTAATGAAAATACTCCCAATACGGAAGTTGGCGTACGAAGCACGCAATGCTCTGTGTATTGAAAATTCTACCAATACTTGGGTTGGCGTGCGAAGCACGCAATGCTCTGTGTATTGAAAATTCTACCAATACTTGGGTTGGCGTGCGAAGCACGCAATGCTCTCTGCATTGAAAATTCTTCCAATACGGGGGTTGGCGTGCGAAGCACGCAATGCTCTGTGTATTGAAAATTCTACCAATACTTGGGTTGGCGTGCGAAGCACGCATTGCTCTGTCTATTGAAAATTCTGCCAATACGGGGGTTTGGCGTGCGAAGCACGCAATGCTCTGTGTATTGATAATTCTTCCAATACGGGGGTTGGCGTACGAAGCACGCAATGCTTGGTGTATTGAAAATTCTGCCAAGACGGGGGGTTGGCGTGCGAAGCACGCAATGCATTGTGTATTGAAAATACTCAAAATACGGGGGTTGACCTGCAATGCACTGTGCGTCGGCCGCTTCTCATAGTGTTCAGTGTCAAGCTCACATGTGCGTCCTTAGCAGTGAACGTGTTAAAAGGGTTTAAATTCAAATCCCCAGTCCTGACCCCCCCCCCCACCGAAAGTTTTTCCTTGATTTTATAGTGGACCCGGCCTTTGCATCGCTATTGCTTGATTCAATTTTAACTGTAGTTATTCCATTTCGTCCCTTCGACTTAAGTAATCGAATTGCATAGTGTTTTTTTCATATCGATTAATAATAATATACAATAATTGTAGGTTTATAGTTTGTAGGAATTTAGCGCAATTTATTTTGATTGTATAGGGGTAGCTACCCCATTTAAATCTATTTGTTTATACTGACTATATTCTTTAAAAAAAATCAGGTACTAATATTTTGTAAACTGTGAAATTTTATTGAAATTGGTCGAGTAGTTTTTAAGAATATAGAAAAAGTAAGTGTACGGATTACTATTTAGTTTTAAAGGTATTTATTCCATTTCATCCTTTTGACTAGGTAATCCAATTTACAAATAGTTTTTTATATACCTTAAAAGTAATATTGCATAATTTTAGTTGTACAGCTTGTAGGAAGTTAGTTTAATTTACATTTATTGTATAGGGGTAGCTACCCCATTTCAACCCCTTAGACTGTAGTAATTGTAACGTCTAAACACTCTTGGCAATGGTATGGATAAACTGTGAAATTTTTAGTGAAATCGGGCGAATAGTTTTTGAGTCTATAGAGGAGAAAGAAGCAAAAAAACAACCTGAAAAACCTGTTGGTTGTGAAAAATAATAAACTGATTCTAAATTTGTTTAGTTGGTTGCTATGGTAATGAACTTAAACAATCATGTGTTGCTACGTTTTTGAACAGCTGTTTCTTTAACGAATTTTCGATATTTTTACGCTTTCTTAGTGTGCGTCTGATACCTTTAAATTTTTGTGTTTGCATTTTAAGTACTTTTTTTTTGCTTTACTTCGAGTCCATGCCAGCCAGGACAAAGGCTCTTTTATAATATGTTTATTCTTCTACTAATCCCTACAAGGTCTTCAAATAGTTCATCTACAGGTTTACCAATGTCCAATAACATCCACTTTTCCTAAACTCTACGACTATAAACAATCTTCACTCATACCAACTGCTCTCAAGCAAATTTCCCTCCGTCGATTGTTTAAAAGATTTGTTTTAAAGAATTGAAAATAATTCGACCACGCAGCGTGAACCGCTGACGTGAGTTGAGCAAATTTCCAAAATTAAGTTTATAGGCACATGTTTTAGGGTTTCAACCAACAATTTGGGAAATAGGTCTATTCACGACGATGCTCAATAGCTGCAAAATGATTCGCACGCCATTCCGCGTATTGGGAGTATCTTCAATACACAAAGCATTGCGTGCTTCGCACGCCAACCCCACTGTGAAATCCACCATATGGCTTTCAACCGAGTAGGCCTACTTTTATGGTATTTTACGTTTTGATCGATTTTGGGGGAACCAAGCGAGCTATAAGGTCGCGTAAAAAAACAAAATGTGTAGAATGACATTCTGTATTTATATTTGTAGGAAAAACTCTATAAACATTTATTCTCGTATGAAAAATGTAAAAAAATAATCACTCTCGGTCAAAAAACGTGCTTCCGGTTGTTGGATTTTTTTTGCTAACGAACTTGCCCAATTGACATAGACAACCAACATGCGTACCAAATTTGGACCAAATCGGACTTAAAATGCGGCCGCTAGAGTGCGAACACATATATACATATATACTTCTGGGGACCATGATAGATGCTCATTTGCTACTCCCGACCTTGAGTCTACTGCAATAGCTCATTTTTACTTTCTCCACCCTATACGTAGTATATGGAGAAAGTATTGTTTTCGTAAAAATGTTCGAATTTGAATTTTCAGTTGAATTATCTGCTTTGGTGCTCCCAGAACCCCAAAAAATTGTTTAGTGCAATTATCTGTGTTGGTGCTCCCTGAACCCAAAAATATTTTTAGTGAAATTTTTTGTTTTGGTGCTTTCTGAACCCAAAAAAGTGTTTTTAACGTGGTGTCTGTCTGTCAGTGTGTCAGTGTGTATACACGACCAGAGGGGACACTATTGGTCCGATTTTCATGAAATTTGGTATGTAGGTACTATCTCCAGGCGTTTTTTTCATTTTTTGGAATTTTTAATTTTTAAGGGTAATTTACCCCTAAAAACCAATAAAAAACGAAAAAATGCAAATTTCTCACAAACGGCTCTAACGATTTTGATCAAATTTTCAGTATTGATAGTGCTTAAGATGCCAAACAAAATGACACCACCCGCTTTTATCAAAACTTCGGCGTTTCATAATTATGGGGAAATGTTAAAAAATAAACAAGTTTATGTTGTCAATCTAGCATCACGGCGACGGCCGCACGGGGTAGCACAACGGTAGCGAGGACGGCCAGTAATTCAAAGGTCGCGCGATCGAATCCCGCCTGGGACAATAACTTTTTTATACGATTGACGTAGGTAGAATATTATTTTTTTGTTTTGTT
>JAGFPH010001193.1:161619-177520 GCA_018207615.1 Philaenus spumarius
TTGGGGGATCAAAGTTATTAAAAAACGACTTCTTCAAAACTACCTAATGGATTGGAATGAAATTTGGTATGTAGCTTCCTCTAGATCCATAGGTGCTCACTAAGAAAGGGTTTGAAAAAATTCGAAATTTTAGGGGGGTTTGGGGATCAAAGTTATTAAATCACGATTTCTTCAAAACTACCGAACGGATTGGAATGAAATTTGGTATGTAGCTTCCTCTAGGGCCATAGGTGCTCACTAAGAAAGGGTTTGAAAAAATTCGAAATTTTAGGGGGGTTTGGGGATCAAAGTTATTAAATCACGATTTCTTCAAAACTACCGAACGGATTGGAATGAAATTTGGTATGTAGCTTCCTCTAGGGCCATAGGTGCTCACTAAGAAAGGGTATGAAAAATTTCGAAATTTTAGGAGGGGTTTGGGGGGATCAAAGTTACTAAAATCATAATTGCAGATCTTTTATTATTATGACAATAGTGCTTTTATTATTTAAAATCTATATATATATATATATATATAAAAGGCAAATACCACTCACTGACTGAACACTTAAAAAGAATACAATTACGTTAAAAAGACTGAAAATACCAACCACCGCGGGCAATGCCGTACGGGTCAGCTAGTTAGGAATAAGTAGTTTGTATGTTATTTTCCAGAACTTTGATTGTCCATTACTTTGAAACGAAGTAAGATATTAACCTTTAGTTTGCGCCATTGAGTTTCTCTTTTAATAAGCTTTTAAATGGTGTATTACATGACCTACCTTTGTATTTGAAATTGTTAGCCCTCCCTACATACAAAATCATATAAGTCCTCCAAAATCATATAGGGTCAGATATGTCAACAAATTTGTCCTGTTATGAAACACAAGTTATATACGAAGTTTTGTTAACATATTTTCAACAACAAAAATAACTAGGGGGTTTAAAGGGACTTTATGAACACCCTGTATAGATAATCTGCTATATACACGTGTGTACTATATATAGTAGAGCGTGGCGGAATAGAACGTTTCAGAAAATGCGTCACGGTAAAATACGATTCACCGGCAGCAAAAATGTTTTGGACCTGTAGAAGTTTACACTTTAAAAAAATTCCGTTCGTGCCGAAGTAACCAAACTCTGCAGCCGAATGTGGGTTATATGATACGTTAACCCACCATCCCCTATCCACGAAGAAGATTTCGGTTCGGAACTGCAGGTCTTGGGTTCGGAGGTATGGGTGGAAGGTATGGGAGGTATGGGTGGTTTACCGCTGCGAGTGGAAGGAAGCAGCCCCTGCGTCGAAGCCAGAAGCTTAGGTGAAAACCAATTCTACTAATATACATCGTACACGCAGGCAGCTATTCAGCGCCTTCGTGAGTAGACTAATTTCTCAAATTGTTGGTTGAAACACTAAAACATATAAATTTAATTTTGGAAATTAGCTAAACTTATGTGTCAGCTGTTCAGCTGCGTGATCGAACTATTTTACACTGGACGTCTGCTGAGAACAATAAGACGTTTAAAACTATACACAACTCGACATAGGCTGTTGTTAAAAATCTTCTTCCGACTTCTGATGGTCGGCCAATCTTCTTGACATTAGCGGATCGCCGTCTGCACGAACAAACAATATCCTGCTGACACATTGTTCAAAAGTTATCAAGCCGTTTCGGGGTCTTAACTGGCGCTTTATAAAAGAGGTGCAGTGGTTAAAAGTGCTCGTCCAGTTACAGTTAAAACCTCTATAACGGTTACATAGTACAAAATTTATTTAAAAAAAATATGTATCAGGCATATCATGGTACAGCATAGACCGTGAAACCGGTTTTAATTCCGCGTGCGAGTACATTGGTAATAGGAAGTAACGGTCGACTGTGAAGACCTTTCACTCCACAGAAGCCACTCACTATGGTTTTATAGCTTCATTAGTTTCGCTGTTTTTACTCGGATTTCCAAACCAATTACACTCAAAGCGGCAACAACTTGGAGGTTATCGTTTCCTTTCTGCAGCTGATAATCTTACTCGCGGTAGTGAGTAGTTCTAAACATTCAAGCAACTCTAAACTGGACGTTCGTATCCAAGCGGTTTATTCCAAACACCTTTATAATTAAGAAGAGTCTAGCAAATTGTCAAGACCGTAGTCTTGGTGAAAGACAGCATCTGTTTAACAACAATGGCTGCTTATCTGAAACTAAAAAATGACTTTATAGAAATTTTTGACTAAATTTGGAATAGATAATTTTGAGTGGGAATGAGATGGTGGATCGATGAAATACACTGGGATTAATTACGAAAGTGTGTGGCTTTTAAGAATAGAGCTTGGATTTTTGGATACTTATGGTGGTTCGTAAACCAGACATAAGGGACGTTTTCTTCTGACCTGCGCAGGTGCAGGGTCAGTGATGATCTGTTTTATGTGTGTGTGTTGAGACCCTTCGGCTCTGTGTTTGACTCTATGTGTTAATTTTAGGATGAAGTCCTCGAGTGTGGGGATTTTGTGCCCTTGAGAGATGGTGACGTTCTTTACGTACCATGGGGAGTTGGTGATCCAACGGAGAGTTTTGTTCTGGAAGGAATCCAACTTTTTCTTCCAGGAAACAGATAGCAAAGAGTACCAAGCTGGAGCTGCGTACGTGAGTACCGGTCTGATATATGTTTTGTACATGGACAATCTGATGCGAAGTGGTATTGGGCTTTTGGCCTGAATGACTGGAAGGAGTCTGCCACGGACGGATTTAGCCCTAGACAGAGTTTGCTTGGCGTGATGGGACATGTTTAATTTAGCGTCAAGCGTGATTCCAAGGTATCTGACTTTGCGGGTCCATGCTATGGGTGATTTATTTAGAGTTAATTGGACTTTAGGAAATCTACGTAGTGGAGAAAATTGGATGGCTTGCGTTTTATCTGTGTTCACTGCAGTTCTCCACTTCCTGAGCCACGGCTGTAGGGCATCCAACTGTTGTTGAATGACCGACGAGCCGTATTCCAGGTTCAGAGTCCTGTAGTAGAACATAGCGTCATCAGCAAAGAGTCGCAGTGATACTTTGGGGATGACTGGAATGTCGTTAGTGTACAGAAGGTACAGTAACGGACCAAGAACTGAGCCTTGGGGAACTCCTGCCTCGATGGGTCTAGAAGTAGAAAGAGTACCTTCGACAGCAACCTGGAACCATCTGCTGTCGAGGTATGAACTTATGAGATGTACATAGCATGGAGGAACTGGGCTGCGGGCTAGTTTGTAAAGCAGGCCTTCGTGCCATACTTTATCAAAAGCTTTTGATATGTCCAGGAAAACTGCGATTGATTGATTTTTATTGTTGAAGCCATCGGAAAGGTCGTTGAGAACTTTTACAAGTTGGAGTGTTGTGGAATGTTCACTTCGAAAGCCAAATTGCTCAGGACGAATGACGTCTTTGAGATGTTGGGTGAGCAGGGAATGAACTAATCTCTCAAAGACTTTAGAAATTGTTGGCAGTAAAGATATGGGCCTGTGATTTTCGGGAAAGAGAGCCGATTTTCCGGGTTTGGGAATCGTGATTATTTTGGCTCCTTTCCATGATGAAGGGAAGTGACCTGTTCGCATGATTCCATTAAAGATATTTGTTATGAGTGCTACCGTAGTAGCTGGGATGTTGCGAAGCGCGGTGTTGCTCACGTTGTCTATGCCAGGTGCTTTACGTGTAGGGAGTTTGCTAATGAGACTTGCTACCTGGTCGCATTTGAAAGGGTCGGGGAGAGGCCCCATGGGACAAGCTAGAAATTTTTCTAGAAAATTTTCCACATGTTCTATGTGGTCATCATCATAGATGCGTGCGTTTGGAGTGAATTGGTCTTGGAGTGAATCAGCGAACGTTTCAGCTCTGTCCGCGGGTGTGTAAACTACACCATTGCGTCCGTGAAGAGGGTGATTGGGAGTTTTTGTTGCTAGGAGCTGGCGATTTAATTTCCATAGGGACCCGTTTTCTGGAGTTACTGTTGATAGGAATAAGTCCCATTCATCCTCAGTATGGGTGGCTAGTAGCGACTTTACTAGTTGGGTTTGGGCATTGAACAGTCTCTTGTCAGAGGGTGCTCGTGAAAATTGCCAATTTCGGCGAAGTTTCCTTTTCTTGGCCAGCTCCACTTTGATGTGAGGAGGGAGTCCAGCCTTAGTCCCAGTTGTAGGGGAAGTGTAAGCACTGGAGTTTAGTGCTGCGGTTATGATGGTGTGGAGATGGGTCACCTGATTTTCGATGTCAGTTGGGGTGTTGATGTCTGCAGTGAGATTAGGGGTTTGCCTGAGAAGGCATTCGGTGTACTTCCTCCAGTTAATTCGTTTACCTTCCTTTTTAGGGGGTAGACGTTGATAGGGAGATGTGCCAACAGTTAAGATTATGGGATTATGAT
Source organism: Philaenus spumarius (assembly GCA_018207615.1). NCBI lineage: Eukaryota > Metazoa > Arthropoda > Insecta > Hemiptera > Aphrophoridae > Philaenus > Philaenus spumarius. Next base: position 165,989 of record JAGFPH010001193.1, read on the forward strand.
CTGAGCTGAGATCGTCAATGCAGACAAGATCGTGGGAGAATTGAAAATTTTTTAACACGGCAATGTCAAGAATATCTGGTAAGCAATTATTTTGATGGGGATAATGGGTCGGTTCGCTAGGACCGATGGCTTTGATGTTTGGGTGATTGTGCAGGAACTTGTGCAGCACTTTGCCGTGTGGATTTGCGATACGACTGTTCCAGTCTGGATGTTTGGAGTTTAGATCGCCCATTAAGATGGTTGGATCATCCGATGACAGAAGTTTTTTGAGATGAGTGATTTTAAATGGGACAGTTGGAGGGATATATGCAGAGATTATGCGTATATCCGTCCCAAGGGAATTGATGCTGATTGCTGTGTGCTCTATCGGAGATAGTGGATCGTTAGGAATCGTTTGATGAACGATCCGTCTATGAACAAGTAAGGCCGTTCCACCCCAGCCGTTACGATTTGGAGTAGTGGGGCGATCTGTGCGATAGGTCGTATAGCATGGAATGTTGAAGTGGTTTAATGGTCGGAGGTGAGTTTCTGATATTAGAGCAATATCGATGTTTCTTTCCTGGAGGAAGTTTCGGAGTTCAGTTTTTCGACTGAGGACTCCATTGGCATTCCATGCGAGAATTTTGAGTTGTCTATCCATTTCGCATGAATAGGGCAACTAGGGAAGTAAGAATCGTGATGATGATGGTTTTCGTATCGCTCTCCGATAGGAGTTTGGGAAGGATCTCTTGGATCCACTTGAGTACATCAGCTGTTGTGATGTTCTGAAGAAATCTGAGAACGGATTCAGGTGATTCCACTTTCGGAGATGTGACGGTGGTAGGTGTCCTTTTTGGGGGCACTACCGGTTTTGATGGTGGGGGAATGTTTACCACTTTCTTTTGTGGGATTGGTTTTGTGGTGGCAGCAGGAGCCTTTTTGGGGGCCCGTTGCGCCTTTGGTGCCGCCATCGTAGCCTTGGCGTACGACTTGTTGACGACATTGATGGGTGGAGGGGTTTGCTGGATCTCCATTGGAGATTCATCGTCCGAAGACGATGTTGAAACCGATGAATGCTGTCGGGGTGGCGGTGGTGGTGGCGGGGGCATCGGTGCCCTTGTAGAAGATGTTGGTGGCTGTGGAGGAGGGATGCGCCCAGTGGGTGCCCTGCGTTGTTGAACCCCCTTGTTCCTACTGGCATGCTCCGCGTATGCGGGACATCCTCTGTAGTTTGAAGGGTGCTCCCCCCCGCAGTTAACACACTTGGGAGGATCCTCCCGAGATTTGCGACACTCTGTCCTATCGTGCTCACCAGCACATTTTAGACAGCGAGCCGGTAGATGGCAGTTTATGGAGCTGTGCCCGAACCGCTGGCATTTGTAGCACTGAGCTACGGTTGATTTGGGGTGATAGGTGTCCACAGTCACCTTAATGTAGAACATATGTGTAATAGCGTACACGGCGCGGACGAGAGCTGTTCTCTTGAGAGATACCAGAAACACGTTGATAGGTTGTTTCTGGGAGTTGGTGATGGGGGTGCAAGATGTTGGGGTTAAGCCCCTTAGTTCCAGATCCTGCATGATGTCATCTGGTGATGTGGAGTAAGGGATACCCTTTAGCACAATCTTCACTTCCTTCTCTGAAGGAGGAGTGAAGGTGTGGAAATGAGCCCCTAAATTGAGAAGCGTTGCCTGAATTGCTCGAAATTGATCGATAGATTTGGGGATGATTCTGAAGCTGTTTCCTCGGCAGCTAACTTCTAGCTGGCCGCCAGTGGAGCTGTTGAGCTCTTGAAATATTGCTTGCCAATTCTTAGGATTTTCCAAGATGATGGGAGGAACTCTTTCCTTTGGTTGAGCAGGTGGCTTTGAAGTAGATTGGTTGCTACCGTCAGATTGGTAGCCTGAGATATTTTCTTTCGATGAGCTAAGTTTTTGCCGCTTTCGGCTGACTAGTTGGAAATCGTTATCAGATTGTCCATTTTTGGAAGTGGACGGTTGGTCCTTAAAAGGGCCATTGTCCTCTGCGGAAATTGACTGGGCGATGCATGTTGCGATGTTTGAGTTTTGGTCCTGAAAAGGGCCGTTTTCCTCGACTAAATTGGTTTTGGATACTGAATTAACTTTTGAGACTTGGTCCTTAAAAGGGCCGTTTGCCTCTGCATTGCTGTCCGTCAGAATGACGGACCTGGTTGGCTTGACCAAAACCTTCCCTTTGGCCAAGCGAGGGATCACCGGTGAAGCCGGGGGACTCCTACCTTTAGCCTGGTTTAGGGGATTTCGGCCCTGAAGGACCTTGTCCCCTTGTGGGGCGGACATACTCAGAGGGAGCAGTCCCTAGGTGTGTGTATTATGTTGTTTCCTAGACTGTTGTGTTGTTTCCTATACAGTGTATTCCGTAGATCCACTTACCCAACTGTTGGCAGACCAGCTCTTGCGCCCGCACGAAGTGCAATGTACGGGAACAGAACTCTGATCGCAGACACCGGGCTATCTTCGTATCCCACGGAGAGTCGGTGCGCCAAGAAAGAAGTTTTGGCCGCTTATGTAGTCCCCAGCAGACTGAAGTGGCTCGAGACGGCAGGCAGCGATTTCGCCGCTATTTATAAGATAACGTCTAGGGTTGAAGGTCACTGTGAAGGAATTCCAACCACAGAATGAACCAGCGAAGTGCTGTAACTGTTGGACACTCTTCCGTCAACTAACGGGTGCCTTATGTGTACTGGGCCACAAAGAGGAAATCAAGAAACCAGCAAAGTTTGAACTTCAACATAAATGACAGCAACTTGTTTTATGTTAGATTGGCAGGGATAACTACTTTAGAAACCCTAATAATAGTAGTTTAGTTTTTGAAGTGATAACTTCTATTGGCCCGTTGGGCACTTTCGACTTGGCTATGTTTTCGAAATCTCGCGTCACGCCAGATTTCTCGCGAGATCTTGTATCACGCCAGATTTCCCGCGAGATCTTGCATCACGCCAGATTTCCCGCGAGATCTCGCATCACGCCAGATTTCTCGCGAGATCTCGCGTCACGCTTTTGTTTAGACACAAGTCAGATCGTGGAGAGGGAATATTATTAATACATTATTTACATTTATTAGCATAGCAATCAAATTAACACATAAGAATTAGTTAATATAATATAACAACTGATTTCGCCCATCATCTGTAATTCTTAAACAAAACCCAGCGTAGATTATATTTTGGGGTTATGTTTACAACTTCAACCATTAAAATTTCTTGTGATGTTAATTTTCTTATATAGGGGGTATTAGTTATACAACTAATGTAGGCTTCTATAACTATAAGTTATATGGGCTTCTACATGTTATAAGATTTGCTTTGGGGTTATAAACTGTATATAAAACTAACCTTTGATCATCAATATATTCGTTTATACAAATTTAAAGAAGGATACCTATTGTTTAACTTCGCAAACATTCGTACATCTTTGTATAACATATTTGATTATTAATTTCTTTACTGTAATATTAACAACTTCTAAATCATTTGATCTATCAATATGAAATAAAAGGTAACTAAAAGATAATATTTTTACCTTTCTTTAAATATATAATAACGGATATAAATAAACAATTTGAACAAATAGGCCTACAGTTTTATAATCCTTATAATTGTACACATTTACCGAGTTAAAAATCCCCGTAGTCATAGAAGTTATCACTTCCAACGTGTGGTCTTAAGCACACCCAGTTAATTTTTTTAATCATGTTTAATGCAATCCTTTTAATTGTGTTTAATTCAATCCTCATTGTGTGCAATAATAGACGACTCATTCCCACTCACAGGCTTACATGTGGGCATTTTTTATCCTTATTTTAATATATAGTATTTATGTAATGTATGTATTAATAAGGTAATAAATTATATAATCAAAAGTGATGTAACTGCAGTGGCGAGCTGGAAGGGTTCCCAGGCTCATAAGCAGGTGGAAATCCGGCGTCCCGCGTCGGTTGCAGTGGCTCTCTTGGCAAGCCTGGACGTATCACTAGCCTCAGGGTTGTTCCACCGGCTGCTGCCACCACTTCTGCTAGGTCGGCTGCTCAGCCTTTGACCAAAGATCAGCCCAAGCGTCCTGCCCCTGTCTAGACTTCTGTTACATGTGCAGTAAGGAAGAGACCGGACCGACGTCTACTGTCGGAGCGGGGCCGCTCAAGGGAACGTCGACAACGACTCCTGAGGAGCTGCCATCACGTCTGCTGGATTAGCTGCTCAGCCTTTGACCAAATATCAGCCCAATCGTCCTACCCATGTCTATACTTCTGTTACAGGAGCAGCAACGAAGAGACCGACGACCAATATCGGAGCAGGGCCGCCGAAGAGAACGTCGAAAACGACTCCTGAGGAGCTGCCACTACTTCTGCTGGGTTGGCTGCTCAGCCTTTGAACAAAGATCAACCCTAGCCTCCTACCCCTGTCTATAATTCTGTTACAGGTGCAGCAACGAAGAGACCGAAGACCAATATCACAGCAGGAACGCCCAAGGGAACGTCGACAACGCCTCCCGAGGAGTTGCCACTACTTCTACTGGGTCGGCTGCTCAGCCTTTGACCAAAGATCAGCTCAATCATCCTACACCTGTCTATACTTCTGTTACATATGCAGCAACGACCAATGTCGGAGCTTCAGCCAAGAGACGTTTCAGATGCCATGAAACGTCGACAAAGAGCTGCCCCCGAAGACGCGGCGAGTGCCTATGAATAAGTCTGTGCTCACGAAGTCAGAATCGAGACCGCCACCAGTCCTGTCACCGTTGGTTACCGTCTCAACCGAAAAGTTCACGCAGTGGATCACCCAGATTATTCCTTTTTCCAGTTTCTGCGAAAAACCTTTATTTTGACCAGCCTGCGAGAGCTACTCTCCTCTATTGCCGTCTGCAGAGCCTCCACACCGTGCATGCCGCTAAATATTATAGTATGTTAGTCAAGTCACTGTTTGGAGCTTGCAACCATTGGGGAGTTCCCTAAATGCTGCAACCGCTTTCCCCAGTACATGTCCGTGGGTGTGGGGGAGGATGTTTGAGTAAATAGTGTTTCTCACTTTCATGCAGGAGATAGGTCTTCGTAGGCCTAAATGCATATTATCCTACCTCGGAAAAAAACCATTCCACATTATATTCTACTACTTGAATAAATTATATGGGTAATAAGCCTAACATACATGGATGGGTACAATTTTACCCGAGCTACCAAATTTTCTTCACACAAAAAATTGCCCTAAATCCGTCAACACGCAATAAAGCAAACTTTAGACTCAATAAAGATTCCGCATTAGGTATTCCGCACGCATGCGCGTCGTGGGCGGAGCACAAGACGCTCATTACGCCGTCTTGACAACCTAACCTAACCTAACAAAACTCTTCCCGACATGTTTTACAGATAGCAAACAAGCCGGACACAACATTTCGTTTAGATTGCTATATCTCTTCGTCCTGTTTTTTTGCAAATAATTAATATTGGAACTGGTTTAGCTTGATTTACACGGTGTTGCGCACGCAGCCTTGTGGGCGTGGTCTTGGGACAGGTTGTCCAGCTGATTGACGGCGTAAACAATACGTTTTGTAGGTTAGGAAGTGTTGTGTGATTGTAACACAATTCTTGGATAACATCAACTCCTACAGTTCTAAAAGATGTCATATGAAGGTGTTTCCATGGTCTGAAAAATCAATGTCAGGGTTTCACTACAACCGCAACACCGATTATCACAAAGACAAAACAATTGAACTAGGTCCTATGACGAAATGTAAATGGTGTACAGCTATGAAGTAGTATAAATGACATGAATTAGAACAACGATCATATCCTTATGACACACAAAATTACCATCATTTGTCGCTTTTATTTCACCAAAATAATTATGTAATAGCGATGCATTGCCGGGTCAGCTACTAAATGTATATAATTCCGTGGGCAAATCAATGCATGTCGTCATAATTTAAAAAAAATATATATATAATAAAATATGAAGAAGAGAATGAAGAGTAAATAAATGTCTTGGGCTTGTATTCTCAAATAATAACTGTAGTCCTACAATCTATAATAAAGTAAGCCTAAAACACAAAAGTAAACACAAACAACAACAGTTAATTTTACGAAACATAAATGATATAGCAGAGTTTGGTAAGAAATATTTAAAATATACAATATAACTTAACTAAAGCAATAACTCTACCGCGCAGCTGATAAGCTGACTGAATTGAAAGAATTTCCAAAATTAAGTTTACATGTTTTACGATTTCAACCAACTATTTGTGAAATTGTTCTAGTCACGAAGGGGCTGAATAGCTGAATAAAACTCGGTTAATGCAGTTCAGTTGTAAACAATTAAAAGACAAAATTTCGATGAACCATTTAGAACCGAGTACAGACTCGGCAAAATTTCTGGGAGTGGTAATTGATGATAACATAAACTGGAAATCACATATTACCTTTATTTCAGATAAACTTAATTCAGCTTGTTTCACACTACGTACTATTTCATGTATTTCCAGTTCGGATACAATTAAAACAGTATATTTTGCATATGTATACCCTCAACTCAGATATGGTGTTGCTCTTTGGGGGAACTCGGAATAGTCTGGATACATTTTTTCTATCCAAAAGAGAATTATAAGAATAATTTGTAATTTAAAAGGTGGGCAATCTTGCAGAAATTCGTTTACGAAATTAAAATTTTTAACTACTCCCTGTATATACACCCTGAATGTCTTGCTCTTTTACTTTCTCACTGTGCTATAGTATAGAGAAGTATAGTGATCGCAAAAAAAATCGATGTTGAGATTTTTGTGGAAATATCCGTTTTGCGACCCCTGAGTCCAAAAAAGTGGGTTTTACAAAATGTCTGTATGTATACAAAGCTAGAGCGAAAACTATTCGATCGATTTCAAACAAATTTGCACCAGACATGTCAAGTAGGCCTGTATAGATGCACGAAAAATTATTTTGAAAAATTTGGAAAAACAACCCCCTTTTTGGCAAAAAAACCCCAAAAAATCAGTTATTATTTTTTTATAAAAAAACGGCTCTAACGATTTTGATAAAATTTGGCTCATTTGTAGCCTTTAATGTACTCTACTTGTTCGAAATCGATCGAATAGTTTTATCTCTAGCTAATAATAATAATAATATTCATTAGTTAATCTCCTAGTTTAAAATCACCTCTCTTACCCCACCTACAATTATGAAGTCATAGTGAATCTGTTTAGTAATTTAAATATGGTTGTGAGAAAGTACGTGCCAGTTTCTGGTACCGTTTATTTTAGAAGGTAATTATATGGGTGTCGATCAGTACAAACATGGATATTCCACGAGACGGCAAATGCTTCAATACCCAGTACATAGATTAAAGTTGTTCGAGGACGGGGTGCGCTATTCTGGTCTCAAATTGTACAACAGATTGACAGACAATATAAAGGAAGTGCCTTGCATTAAGGGTCTGCTGTAGTGGTGGCCATCTTGGATTTTTATCTCATAAGAGCAATGTTAAATTTCAAACGATTTATTTCGTTTATTTTTTATCATAAAATTGTTGGCAAGGTCTCATTTTAAGCACAGTCACAATACACATCCGTCTTGCAATTTAGTTTTGTTCAATGCTTTTGATTTGTTATGTAATTGACATTTTGTAAGTACAAAGTTTGAATTTTTTTCCTAACACAATAAAAAATTAATAATGAAAAATAATTTGCAAGCCGGATCCGAAATTTTATAAAGAACATTCAGTTTCTTTTTCAACACTCAATTACAAAAGATAGACTTATAAAATGGTTTGAAATGAGGCAATGTCAAAGCGTTCAGCTGCAAGAAATTGCACTGAATAGATAGGGATATAGTGAGAAGCGTTTTCGTTTCCGGTTGCTTTCTCGTTTACTGGAGCAGACCCTTAAGGCCTTCCTTGTAAAGCGGGCATTTTACTCGGTAGAGGAGTACCTGAAGCTTTAAATAGATTGTACAGTTGTTTTATGTTATGATTACTTTAGGTCCTACGATTGATTTGAAATTGTTAATATAGTTATATAATAATGTCTTATTTGTATTACTTGTGTTGATGTGTATTAATTTGTATTCTGTATATACGTTTATCATTTTGTATATGTGACAACTCAAATGTATATCAAGCAGAAATGGTATTGTTACCAAATGAGGCTAATAAATCAATAAATCAATCAATAGCTGCCCGCGTTTATGAAATATATTAGTAGAGTTTGTTTGCACCTCAGCCTCCAGTAATGGGCAGGCATTGCATTGCGACTTTGGGCTGCATTTGAATCCGATTTGTCCAACTTTGGCACACGCGTTGGTTTTCCAAGTCGGACGAGTTTGTCAGCCAAAACATGCAACAACTGGAAGCAAGTTTCTTTGACCATAAGTAACAACGTTTTAAGAGTTTTCGTACTGGAATGAAATTTTTTGGGGCTTATTTGTATTTAACAAATAAATATATGAGATTATTCTGCACATTTAGTTTTTTTTTTCAAGACCTTATAGCCCTTCTGGTTCTACGAAAATCGATCGAAACGTAAAATACCATCAAAACCGAGTTCGTCCGCTGCGAGCGAAGCGAGCGAAGTGGTCCATAATCCGAGGCCGCAAGGTCAAGTGTTTCCGCTGATAGCTGAACGAACTGGGACTAGAGGCGGAGGTGTAAACAAATTCTACATACAGATAACGGCGTGAATCCTGGCACTTTGGCCTCGCCCTGACGCTATGGGCCGGGGGTGTGGGGAAAGGGCGTAAGTGGAGAAAACAAACATTTCCCCACACCGCTATCTAATGTGACTCATCCTTCAAACGAACTAGTGAATGTTCACCTCACCCTTAACGCGCTCACTGCTACGCAAATTTCGTATTTCCTACGCTAGGAGCTGACCTTTTATTTTTTATATTTATAGCCTAAAGAGTAGAAATTACTTTATTTAGTATTTTTGAACTTTTCTAAGTAATAATCACGAAGGCTCAAAATTAGCGTGCGAAGCACGCAATGCCCTGTGTATTGAAAATTTTCCCAATACGAAGGTTAGCGTGCGAAGCACGCAATGCCCTGTGTTTTGAAAATACTCTCAATACGAAGGTTGGCGTGCGAAGCACGCAATGCCCTGTGTATTGAAAATGCTCCCAATACGGATGTTGGCGTGTGAAGCACGCAATGCACTGTGTATTGAAAATACTCCCAATACGAGGGTTGGCGTGCGAAGTACGCAATGCATTGTGTATTGAAAATACTCCCAATACGAGGGTTGGCGTGCGAAGCACGCAATGCTTTGTGTTCTGAAAATACTCCCAATACGGATGTTGGCGTGCAAAGCACGCAATGCACTGTGTATTGAAAATACTCCCAATACGAGGGTTGGCGTGCGAAGCACGCAATGCTCTGTGTATTAAAAATTCTCCCAATACGAGGGTTGGCGTGCGAAGCACGCAATGCACTGTGTATTGAAAATACTCTCAATACGATGGTTGGCGTGCGAAGCACGCAATGAACTATGTATTGAAAATACTCCCAGTAGGAGGGTTGGCGTGCGAAGCACGCAATGCATTGTGTATTGAAAATACTCGTAACACGCGGGTTGGCGTGCGAAGCACGCAATGCACTGTGTATTGTAAACACTCTCAATACGGGGGTTGGCGTGCGAAGCACGCAATGCACTGTTCGTCGGCCGCTTCTCATAGTGTTCAGTGTCAAGCTCACATGTGCGTCCTTAGCAGTGAACGTGTTAAACAGAGATTTACCGTTTACTGATGTTTTTAGTCGGGTTAGTAGCGGTTTGCTCAAGTATCTGTATTTCGCAGCGCCTTCGTGAGTAGACCAATAGTTCAGCTTTGAATACCTGCAGTAAGATCCGGCGTGAAGTGAGGAGCCCGTTCTATAGAAGAACAGTTCCACCGCCTGTCCTGCAGGAGATCCTGGCACGCCTGCGCAGTACTCGAGGCCGCTTTTATCACCTGTTGCATGGAGTCGGGTGTGGACCTGCAAAGCTTGACTTGACGTTTGTTGAAACCATGATGGAGTCTAGCTTGTCTGCAACCGGCCGTGGTGTTCCAGAGCACCGACCCGGCTGATTTCAGTCCCCTGAAACATATAGTGTTTATTAAAGCTTAAATAAACGATTATATGTATGCGTCGTGTGGGTTTTCTTAAAGAAAGCAAAAAACAAACAATAATTAGTGTGCGGTCGTGGGATCCCCGTCAGGAACGAAGTTCATCCCGCCTTTCCTTCATTTCCTTCAAATCCTAATGTAATTTAATATGAATGTTTTGATTATAGTTTTTTATAAATTTTCGTGACTTGATGAAAAAGCGTTTGTCCCCTCTATGCAACTTTCAATTTCTCTCTCTTCCTGTATGTAATTCGTATATTTTTTATTTTCTATAATTTTTTCAATTTAACCAATATAAAGTAAGGAATAAAATGACAGAGTTACATTCAAAATTTCGGGAAGAACATAATTTATTAAAAAAATAGTGAATTATAAATTAGTTACATTTTTTCAGTGTTATCATCATATTGTCCCATGATAGTTATTGGCTTATGGTTACTGTAATAAGATACACATTCTATTAATGATATGAATGATATAATTTTAATCTTTCAATTGCCGTTTATTATTAATTTCTTTTTTTTTATACAAATACTAGCTGGCCCGATCCGGCTTTTGCACGGATAGACAAATCAAAGTAAAATGTATAGTAACAAAACAAAAATATCGATAAATAAATTACACTACGTATTTCTTATGGGGATTTTTAGTAACTTTGACCGCCCGAACCATACCTTAAAATTCCGAATTTTTTGAAAACCTTTCTTAGCGAGCACTTAGAGGAAGCTACCTACCAAATTTCATTCCAATCCGTTCGGTGACTTTAGAGATTTCGTGATGAGTCAGTGAGTGGTATTTGAATTATATATATATATACTAGCTGACCCGTACGGCGTTACCCGTGGTGGTTGGTATTTTCAGCCTTTTTAACGTAATTGTATTCTTTTTAATTATATATATATATATAGATCTTAAATAATAAAAGCACTATTGTCATAATAATAAAAGATCTGAAATTATGATTTTAGTAACTTTGATCCCCCCAAACCCCTCCTAAAATTTAGAAATTTTTCATACCCTTTCTTAATGAGCACCTATGGCCCTAGAGGAAGCTACATACCAAATTTCATTTCAATCCGTTCGGTAGTTTTTGAGAAATCGTGATGAGTGAGTCAGTGAGTGAGTGAGTCAGTGGTATTTCGCTTTTATACAGGGTGATTCACGAAGTTATCCCCACACTTATACAGCTCATTCTACTAGTAAAAATAATGAAAAAAAGTTCATATAAACATAGGTCCAAAAACGCTTCGTTTTCCACATATCCGCCATTTTGTTTTTTGTACAAAATAATTCATATCTAGAGAACAGTTTGACTGATTGAGTTCAAACTTGGCATGAAGTTTAACCTGACAATGATACACCTCAAGAAAAATAAACGATTAAATCCAATCATGCGTTTCAAAATGGCGGCTGTTTGAAAATTTCAAACCTAAA
>JAGFPH010001193.1:214890-229232 GCA_018207615.1 Philaenus spumarius
TATTAATTAATTAATCTAACATGTAAGTAACATATTGATTAATTAGTGTAACATGTACGTAACATATTAATTAATTAGTCTAACAAGTAAGTAACATATTAATTAATTAGTCTAAAAAGTAAGTAACATAAAATTAATTAGCCTAACAAGTAAGTTACATATTAATTAATTAGTCTAACATGTAAGTAACATAAAATTAATGTGACTAACATGGAAGTAACATATTAATTATTTTGTGTAGCCTATAATTAACATATTAAATAATTATTCTAAAATATAAGTAACATATTAATTATTTAGAATAACATATTAATTAATTATTTGAACATGAAAATTAGTAATTAGTAACATGTAATTTAGTCTAACATGTAGATAACATAATAATTTATTTAGTACAGCATATAAATAACATATTCATTCATTTATATCTCATATAAGTAACATATTAATTAATTAGTATAGCATATTAGTAACATATTAATTAATCATCTATCATGTAAGCAACATATTAAGTTATTATATAAATTATATCTGCTAGGATAAATACGATTAGTATTTTAGTACAATTCTCAGCCAATCCTAGCTTAACCCTTTAAAACATAAACTAAACATACTAAGTTGTCTAACATATTATGTAACGTATTAAATTGTCTAATATGTAACGAATTGAAAGTTAAAAGATAATAATGCTATCTTTAACTTGGTATAATATACAAATGTACATAAATAAAGAACTTTAACAAATATGCCAATAATTTCATAAACTCATATCTAAATTTTGGAACATATGGCTCTTTTATAACAGTAATATCTTTTAAACCGTTTGATTTATCAATTTGAAATGAAAGGAAATTAAAGATAATAATTAATTTTATCTTTAATTTGATGTATAAAATTTACGTTAACACTAAATTTTAATAAATTTGCCAAACAATAATGTACTACTATCAATGTTTGACGCCGATATGACGCAGGTAGGACACCGCACCGATAGAAGCAAGTGTGGACCTTACTAGGTTAATTACTTTGGTATAGTGATGCTTCATCTACATAGAATTCTCTGAAGACGAGACCTATGTAAGTATTTCTTGTACAGAAACAAACAAAGGTCCGATGTTTCATGAAAATCTCTACATCCGTTCTTGAAAAAGATATATATTCGCGCGACTACTAATAGTGTTAAATTATCGCCCAGATCCAACTGTACGATTACAAAATGAATTAGAGTTTCTAAACAGATCTGTGTTACAGATAAATATGAATTTAAATCATAGTGCCAACATAACGGCGTGAAAAATCAATGATTCATTAAGTAATGATAGAGCCTATGCGATATATATCGCTGAACTAGCAATTAGGTCTAATTTGGCGGAACCAGGAGATCCGATAGTATCAGGTGGTTGGGGGTGGGGGGGGGGGGGGGGGGGGAGAAATGTGGTATTTATTTCTTGGAGGTTGGTGGCAGTGGTTGACCTTCTGTCGGAGAGTCAAATGTGGAACAGGCTTGTCTCAAATTAGACTGTAATAAAATTACAAATTTGGAGGTGAGGAATTATTTAGTCAGTGTGTCGCGGAAAAGGTGCAAGTGGGTTGCAACAGCGTTTTGTACCTGTTACTTAATATTAGGTAGTGTGTTACTTGGTGATAAGTTGATTCGATAAAACCGTCTCTCAGCTGATTATAAAACTGCTGATTCATAAAGTAATAATAATAATAATGAGATTATTTACATAAAAGAAATAATTACAGACATATCTCACACTAGGGGAAACTACACTAGGAAACCCCGTTAGAAACTTCTATACACACAATCATGATATGTTTTATTTATAATAAAGGCGTAGGATTAATAATAACCACAAAACTAAGATGGTAAATAATGTTAAATGTTCAAATCAAATTATTTCGTACATTTTACAACAGCAGTTATAATAAAAGTTAAAAGAACCAGCAAGGCCTGGGTTTACACTCTAATAAAAACTTAACCTAAAAGTTAGAAACACAAATAATTGCTTCAAAGTTTGAAATCAGCTCTGGTAATGGAAATTTTAGAGCAAACAGCTGTTTTAGCTGTTATTTTATTCAATTGGTGCTATGGTAATGAATGTAAATAAATTCAAGAAATATGTGTTGGTTCATCAGTCTAGGCCTAAACTAAGATTTTGTCCGACTAAATTTACAAATAAATATTGAAATAAAAAATGTTTTTATCAAAATGAATTATAGCCTATGTTACTCAGGGATAGTGTGGCTTATTATTAGTAAAACTATTTTTTCAATCGGTTCAGTAGTTCCAGAGATTACCCCCTACTTACAAACAAACAAATTTTACCTCTTTATAATGTTAGTATAGATAATAAGGTATTTTATATTGTTAGTGGGGAACTAGGACAGGCAGACGCCAGCATTTTGTCGCCGAGGAAATCGATTGGAGTCTGGCGGATTATCATTCGCAATTTATCATTAGCTATATTATTAACTCCGAGTGTTAAGTCTGTCGCCTTAAAAGTAAAAGGTGTCTATTGTTTCATGATGGAAAATTATTTATTTTAATATGAATTATAGAATTACTGTTAGCTATAATACGTTAGAAGATTTGCTTTCAGGTTATAAAATGATTATAAATACAACCTTTCATCATCTATGTATTCATATATACAAACCCATTCGCTTAACTTCGGAAACATTCGTACATCTTTGTATAACATATATAAAATATATTCGATTTTTAATTTCTTCATTTTAATATTAATAACTTTAATAGTCATACGTGTATCTAGGGTGCAAAGTTGAGTTTGTTGCACGAAATAAACATTTGACGCCTGAGGCGTAGCCAAGGGCGTTAAAGTTTATTGAGGGTGACAAAGTAAACTTTGCGCCCGTAATACACACAACGTTTTTCCTACAGCTAAATGTAAAATTATCGTTGTGGTTTTAAAACAGATCTGTTTTACAGAGGTTAGTCCCACAACAATCAAGATTTTCAGAACAACCTACATCAGCTGTTTACTTTGCGCCCTAGGTTAAAGTAAACAGCTGATGTGCGAAAAGTATTAATTTACCGCACGCCGTGATTATGAACACAAACATACGTTAAATGTTGTTTTTTTTTTTTTTTACTGTTGGTTGTGCAGATTTATAAACTGATTCTAAATTTGCTAAGTTGGTTGTTATGGTAACGAATGTATACAAACATGTGTTGCTAGCTTTTAATTCAAACAGCTGATTTATAAGAATTTCACTATTATATACGTTAAAATACAAATTTCGCACAATCATTTGTTAATGTGCGTCTATGGCCCCGTAATAATTCATGTTAATTTGATCTCAGTCAGACAGTCGTTCAGTCAGGAGAAAGCCTCATTATATAGACTAGGGTAAACCCCAGTTGGAACCTTCTATACACATAATCATGTTATGTTTTCTTTATAATAAAGGTGTAGGATTAATAATAACCCCAAACCTAAGACGGTAAATAATGTTAAATGTTCAAATCAAATTATTTCGTAAATTTTATAACAGCAGTTATAATAAAGGTTACAGAACCAGCAAGGCTCAGGTCTACACTTTAATAAAAACCTAAACCTAAAAGTTAGAAATACAAAGTTTGAAATTAGCTGTAAACGGAAATATTAAAGCAAACATCTGCTAACTGTTATTTTATTCAATTGGTTGTTATGGTAATTAATGTAAATACATGTGTTGGTTCATCAATCTAGGCATAACTTCAGAATTTTTTTCGGACTAAATCTACAAATATTGAAATAAAAAAATGTTTTTATCGAAATAAATTATAGCCTATATTACTCAGGGATAGCGTAGCTTTTTATTAGTAAAATTATTTTTTCAATCGGTTCAGTAGTTCTAGAGGTTACCCCCTACATACAAACAAACAAAAAACTTTACCTCTTTATAATATTAGTATAGATAGCATAAGTAATTTGTCTTATGATACAAATCGGCGGAGAAGAAAAACAAAATTTTGAGTGGTAATAAAGGCAAATCATAAAAACTGTATCCTTAAAGAAATGCATAAACTCTGCCGGAGTTGCAGTACAGCCTTGAAGGTGGTAGTTTATTAATTTCTTACCTGTGTAGTGGCACCCCTGCTCTAACACAGATGTTTAAATATAATAAATGTGTCTGTTGAAGAGAGGCAGAACTATAATTTGTAAACTATTTCTCTTTAGACGAGAGGGCGGAAGGGTTAGACCGGATTATAAATTACAGTTGAAACCGCCTCCTGTTTGGGAGGTCATTTCTCGGTAGATAGAGGTATTTACAAGTTCTATTGTACGTTCAAAGTGGGTTCCCTCGGTAGGAAACGTATGTTTCGCCGAATTTTAAATCGGTGCGCTTGTCCCAGCACAAAAGATTTTGACGTAAGCTTGAAATTTGGAACTTCGATAGATTTTTTCATTATTTTAGCACTAGGTAATTACCACATTTTGAAAATTAATTTTTATTGTTTTACCGCGAGTAGTATATTATTCTGTACGTGTTTTACACTAGTAAGAGAGGTTCGCCCCCCCTGCTCGCTTCGCTCAACAACCCTGCGGAGCAAATGCAAACCGATTATTGACAGCAGCACTGTTGCGCCAGGTTAAATCAAGCAGATAAATTAATAATTCGACCGCGCAGCTGGACCGCTGACGTGAGTTGAGCAAATTTCCAAAATTAAGTTTATAGGCCTATGTTTTAGGGTTTCAACCAACTATTTGGGAAATAGGTCTATTCACGACGGTGCTGAATAGCTGCAAAATTTTTCGCACGCCAGTCAGCATGTTGGGAGTAATTTCAATACATAGAGCATTGCGTGCTTCGCACGCCATTCTGTATATTGGGAGTATTTTCAACACACAGTGCTTGCGTGCTTCGCACGCCAACCCCCATATTGGGAGTATCTTCAATAAACAATACACAATACGCCAACCCCACGGTGAATTCCACCAAATGGCTTTGAACCGGGTAATTTTATGATATTTTACGTTTTTATAGATTTTGGGGGAACCAAGCGAGCTATAAGGTCGTGTAAAAAAAACAAAATGTGCAGAATAACATTCTATATGTATATTTGTAGGTAAACCTCTTTAAAAGTAAAAAATTTGAAAAAATTTAAAAAAGCCTGGAGATATTCCAGAACTACACCTACATACCACATTTCATCAAAATCGGACCATTGGTATGGTCTCCAGCTCTGTACACAGCCTTACAGAATCACGGACAGACATCACCATAAAACCACTTTTTTGGGTTCAGGGAGCACCAAAACAAATAATTCCACTAAAAATATTTTGGGGTTCATGGAGCACCAACGCAGATAATTCCACTAAACATTTTTGGGGTTCAGGAAGCACCAAAACAGATAATTCCACTAAAAATTCAAATTCGAAAATTTTTACGAAAACAATACTTTCTCCATACACTACGTTTAGGGTGAAGAAAATGAAAAAAGTTTTATTGCTTTCTTAAACGTATGATATAAATAGTAAACTTTATTAATTCTGTACTCAGTTTCAAAAAGAAGATATTGCAAAAAACCTTAGCAATCAACACTTACAATCTATTTTACTTTAAGGAAAAAGACAGCTTTCGTTTTTCGACGAAAATAACACACAAATATGCTTAAAAGTGAAGGTATGGTTAGGTTATTGTAACATTGAAGTTGGTAGCCAACTTCGCCGTTTTGAATTTAGGGAGCCGAGCCTTAAGCGTTTTGTAGTGCATTCTTAAAATAAAGATTTAGCCTACCTCTGTAATTCGAATTTGTTGTACACCAACCTCTATAATTCAAAGTATCGATAATTCAAACAAACATTGTTTCCTTTAATTCGAAACAAAATTGCTTTCCCTTGGATTTCGAATTAGTGAGGTTACTGTATACCATTTTCTAAGTAGTGTTTGATTAGAACTTCTAAACAATCAGGATTGGGTCAATTATTCTCAAGAAAATTTATTTAAAATAAAAAGCATTATATAAACTAAAATTTTAGGCTGCCACTACTTTATATTAGCGAAAGTGTCTCTTCCTATACGCATGTGGTTTATATAAATTAATTTCTGAAAACCAATTGAAATCAAAATGTTTCCTTCTTTCTCAGAAGTATTTTTTACAAGCAAAGTGAAACAACAACATTTTGAGTTAACATCGTTCAACTAACCCATTCGTTCGTCAAAACAACTTCAACTCACATTTTAAAGGATTGCGTCGAAGGGCAACCGTGAACGGGCTGAGAGCGCAGTGTCACTTCTAATTGGGCCTAGGAATGTAGCGCCTGATGATGGAACACCCTATAATTAACAGAGGGCAGAGGTAGAGAAACGGTAAGGCCAAATTACACCTTAGTGTATTGCCTGCATTGGGGTTTCTGTTCTATCCCAGCGCTCTAGTCTCTATGTCGTTAATGCTATACAAATCAATACAGAATACTGTGCGCTAAATGAACATTAAATTTTTGCAGAATAAATACTACAATTCCGTCACATTTTGAATGTTTTAACATTTTTTGTTCCTATAAAATAAAACTAGGGGGCCTTTGGCCTCAGATGGATGCTTCGCTTCGTTCGCAGTTGGAAAATTCGCTAGAGAATCTCGTTAATCTTCTGTCAACTAAAATTATGAAACCAGGCTTAAATATATTAACAGTAATTGCAAGATTAATTATAACCTCAAATATATGCTTTAGAAAGGTGAGAGGCTTTCATTAAGATTTTAGTCCTAGTTCTACTACCTTCTGTCCACTAAAGTTTTGAAACCAGGCCTAAATATAGTAAAAATTATTGCAGGATTAACATAACCTCAATACTATGTTTCAGAAATAAGCCAGGCCTATATTACAAAATTTACTATTAGAATATTATCCATCTTTACCTTTTCTTTTGACAAAATAAATTGTTAAATCAGGCCCAATTTATTATAATTCCAACGTGCTAAAACAGTATAAATTAGCTTGTTTTTTAACAGTAATTAAAAACTATCCAATGAACAGCTGATTTTGGATAATACTCATCTCAGTTCTATCCACTCTATTTCCAACGTGCTAAAACAGTATAAATTGGCTTGTTTATAAACAGCTGTTTTGATTGCTTCATTTACTATTTCTTTGTTATTTTGTTACCAACACGGCAACTCATAAGACCCTATGTTAAAATTTTTCAACTTTTAAATTAGATTTTCTCAAAAAATTGCGTTTTTACACGAAATACAACTATATGGGTGTACTTAAAAATCAAAACTATACCTAAATACAAAATTTCTTTGATTCGTTAGAGCCGTTTTCGAGATCCGCGACAGATACAAAGATATAGATACAAGAATTGCTCATTTAAAGTAATAGGATTATATTACACTTCGCTATCTGTATGAATAAAACGTCTTCTAGAATGAATAGTTTTTTTGTGGTTTTATCTGAAACATAAGCATTTGAGATTATTCTGCACATTTGGTTTTTTTACACGACCTTATAACCCGGTTAAAATCTAAGCGGGTATTTTACCGCGGGGCAGCTTCTGATACAACTGCCAGCTGCGAGCGAATCGAAGGAGTACATAATCCGGCGCGCAAGTTCGAGGTGCAAGTGAATTTACTTTGCGAGCGAAACGAAGCAGCGCGTCAGCCGGGGCCGGAGGCTGAGGTGCAAACACATTCTACTATTATACTTCGTATGCAGGCTACCTTCCAAATAGTCGTTTGAGACCCTGTAACATATTAATTTCGGAAATTCGGATCACCTGCGTGGTCGAATTGCTATTATCGTCTAATCACTTAACAAGTGTGATAATTGTTCGAATAATTTTAAATATGTTTGATTGAAATTTATAAAATACTAAGGGAACCCCCTGCGTGCTTCGCACTCCAACCCCGTTGAAACCTTCTATACACATAATCGTGTTATGTTTTCTTTATAATAAAAGTAGTAGGATTAATAATAACCCCAAAGCTAAGATGGTAAATAATGTTAAATGTTCAAATCAAATTATTTCGTATATTTTATAACAGCAGTTATAATAAAGTTTAAAAGAACCAGCAAGGCTCAGGTCTACACTTTAATAAAAACCTAACCTAAATTTAGAAATACAAATAATTGCTTCAAAGTTTTAAATCAGCCGTTAATGGACATATTTGATCAAACAGCTGTTTTATCTGTTATTTTATTCAGTTGGTTGCTATGGTAATAAATGTAAATACAAGTGTTGGTTTTTATTATTTCTGTAAGTTAAAAGACAACCGAGTTATTGGCTAAAAATTTAAAAAACATTTATTTTATTACCAAGATACATATTTCGAGATATTTTACATTAAAACTGTTTGAAAATACAGTATATGAAAAAATGTTTTGGTTTTTTTGTACACTTGTAAAAGATGTCATACCAAATATGTATGCAAAATTTGCGTTCAATATATTTCCTACATTAAAAGATATTAGGTATTTTGTACAAAAATAATTGGCGGATAGCTGGAAAACGAAGCGTTTCCGTTAGTAGAACACGTCCTGAAAGTTTTTCCGTATGCTCCTGTTTATCTTAATTTCGATTTTTAGGACTTTCTTGAGGAAAACCAATTCGTCGCATCATGGGCGGATCCAGCCGGTTTTTAAGAAGGGGGCTGTCTCCTATTCCGAGGGGCGTAGAATAATTTTTTTGGAATACAGTGCTTGAAAACGTATTTTTATACTATTTCACGATCACCCATTTTAAATAGGAATTAAGGAATATATGCTTTACCCAAAAATGAAATTTTATTGTAAAATATTATAGAGAATAAATCATAGAATTGAACTGTACACTTGAAAATTTTAAATAGCCTTATTCTATAAACTTATTTCACTTTTTTTCACTAAATTAGCACAATTGAACAAAATCGTCTATCGCGCCTAGTAGGGACGTTCAAGAGAAATGTACTAGGAAATACCTGAGTAGCCTCGGAACACTAAATCAAGTTGGTGTGAATAGATAAGGACACCATTGGTTCGTCAAGGTTTGAACAGTCTACCACTGCCTTCCAATCATTCGTTACTCTATAGTTTCTTAGATATAAATTTGTACCGTGTGGGCCTATAACTGCAATAATTTAAAGATAAATTTCTTTTCGTTTTTGTTAATATGCTATGGTGGGGGTAGGTAGCAGGTTTCTTTAACATTGTGTCGACCGATGTCATGGCGGGCGGATGCCTCTTCCAGTTTTGTGTGGTCCTTAATTAGTTATGAAGGTTCACGTGTAGACGTACAAGTTCTCGAATCTCTTCGAAGATCCTTTAAAAATTGATTAAAGTTGTTTCTTTGGGTTTTTTTTATCTTTACGTGTCGGTTGTGTATTTTGAATAGTGTTATTTCAAAGTGATAAAAATAAAGAAAAGGAAACAGTAACTTTACAACTTGTGGTTATTAGCAATAGTTCCTATAATAAACTCCACTGATAAAACCTTGTACCCCAGTGAAGTATTGACAGTGGGCAATGCAGCAACTAATACTGGAAGTAAATTACTTATTTTTAATTCATGGTACAAAGTTTCCTGTAAACCCTTGAAATTATAGTTTTTCAACGAATGAAAAAGCACATTTTGCAATCGATGTACCTATTACAAATCTGTATATTTGTATAATATTGTTTACATCGATTTGAAATGGAAGTTCTATACATTCGTTTGATATGTCTTCTTCTCAAAACAAGTCTGTCTAACGGTTAAAATATGTGCCTTAAAAAAAATACGCGTTTGAGTAATTTATTTGTGCTTTCTCGGGCGGCATCAGTTGATTTAGACAACTACAATTTTACAACGATGATTACGTATGTAAATATAAGTATTAGAACAAATTTGAAGATACAATAATTCAAGTTTAAAAGATTTCCTTTCCAATGGCTTTTGTTTTATGGAGATTGGATGATATTTAGTGTCTGAAATTATTCAATACAAGTTTTGTTGTCCGAGACTACTCAATTGAGCAGTCTGCCACTTAGAGGGGTAAACAAAAGTTATACTAACCCAAAGGAGGGGCTGCAGCCCCACAGCCCCCCCCCCTGGATC
This sequence comes from Philaenus spumarius, assembly GCA_018207615.1. Lineage (NCBI taxonomy): Eukaryota > Metazoa > Arthropoda > Insecta > Hemiptera > Aphrophoridae > Philaenus > Philaenus spumarius. The sequence goes on from JAGFPH010001193.1 coordinate 224,916, forward strand.
CGCCAATGTGTCGCATACCTGGAATAGTTTATTTAAGCTTTAATAAACACCCTATGTTTCAGGGGACTGAAATCAGCCGGGTCGGTGCTCTGGAACACTACAGCCGGTTGCAGGCAAGCTAGACTCCATCATGGTTTCAACAAACGTCAGGTCAAGCTTTGCAGGTCCACACCCGACTCCATGCAACAGGTGATAAAAGCGGCCTCGAGTACTGCGCAGGCGTGTCAGGATCTCCTGCAGGACAGGCGGTGGAACTGTTCTTCTATAGAACGTGCTCCTCACTTCACGCCGGATCTTACCGCAGGTATTCGAATGTTAAGAATACGCAGCTGAACTATTGGTCTACTCACAAAGGCGCTGCTAAATATATTGGTAGAATTGGTTTGCACCTTAGCCTCCAGTCCCAGTTCGTTCAGCTATTAGCGGAAACTCGAGCTTGCTGCCTCGGATTATGGACTATTTTGCTGGACAAACTCGCTTTTGTTGGTATTTTACGTTTTGAGCAATTTTGGAAGAACCAAACGGGCTATAAGGGCGTTTAAAAAAACTGAATTTGCAGAATAATCTCATATATATATATTTTTAAATACAAATAAAACCCCAAAAAGTTTCATTCTAGTATAGCACGGAATTTGTAGCATGGACTGTGACCTCGAGATGCGCAGTGGACTCGGAGTTAATTAGAGTGATGGGGGGTCAGAGAGGATCAGTCTATTACCGAGCTTTGAACGTAACACTTCGGTCTAAAAGCCCTTGTATGGGTGTTCAATAACATTATTGTCCGTGCACAAATCTATTTACTATTTAACTATCGCTGTTTATTATTGTTTTTTTAGCGTTGTTTATTGTTTATTGTTTGTATTTGTATAATTAGGTTTAATGGAAAGCAGTGTCATATCAAAGTTAGGGGGTAGAAAAGTTATTCACAGCCAAACCCGTGAGATCGTTGCTAATGTTTACCACTTTATGAAAAGAGAAGCGGAAACAAACGCTCCGATTAATTTGACGAGCAAAAGGTTCAGGAACGAGTTGTACAGGCAACTGGTATTTCAAAGAGCACATTAAAGAGAATATTGAAGGAGGAAAAAGGTTGTAGTGAATCTGGCGCTTCTTTTAGTACTCCAAACAAAGTTAGACACCGAACAAATATGAAAAGTGACTTAGATAATTTTGATTTAGGCGTAATTCGAAGGACAGTGAATGATTTTCATCTTTTCATCACACTGTAATTAATAATGTTAATAATAAATTTAATATATTTATTTGCAAAATAACCTATCGTTTCTCAGTAACATTCCTGTAGTAAAAATGACAACATAGGCCTAGTTTACGTTTACAGCACTAACTAAATTATTGATTTTAATATTCACTAAATTAATTGGAACAGCTGGTATCAAATCATCGCGTAATATTAAACGACACAATTTTAATACACTACTACCGATGCTTTTACACGAATAAACGTAGGCCTAGTGATGTACTTTTTTAAATAATAAGTTATAAGAATAGATTATCTATTTTACTTAACACTTGTAGATAGTATCAAAATGTAGTTTTTATTGTTACTCATGTTTGTTTCTTCGTTAAAGTAGTCATTATATCTGTCGTTATAAATTGTTTTAACGTTAATCGTGAACAAGAACAGGTCCGCGAGCGTTACCGACATCAGACAGACAAAAATTGAGATAAGGCTTGTTTCGGATTCTTTGGTTTTGTATGAAACGTAAATAAACTAAAAGTCACACTATTCTCAACAGTCTACAAACAAAACTCTTATTCTACTTATATATAGATATATAAAAAGTCCCATATCTATACAGTATTTACATGTTGCAAGTAATAAATACACCACAAAGCTGTCGCGACAACTTTGATGGTAAGTAGAGCGTAGTGTCCCTTCCCCTCAAGCGGACGGCGCGGCGTCCCCACTTGCCTATATTCTTCCCTCCCGCCAGCGCATCGTAAAGTCCATGCTAAAACTGACGAGCTATACGAAAAATCTCACAACATTGTTACTTAGGGTGAAAAACGTGCTGAATTAGGGCCATTTGTTGAATTTTTTTGCTAACGAACTCGTCCGGGCGACTTGGAAAACCAACGTGTGTACCGAAGTTGGACAATCGGACGTAAAATGCGGCTGTTAGAGCAAAACGAAGCAGCCCAAAAACTGAGGTCGCAAGGTCGTGCTTCAAACTCGCAATTCAATGCCTGCCCATGGCTGGAGGTTGAGGTGTAAACAAATTCTACTAATATATTTCGTACACGTAGGCAGCTATTCAGCGCCTTCGTGAGTAGAACATTCTCCCAAATAGTTGGTTGAAACCCTAAAACACATTAAATTAATTTTGTAAATTCGCTCAACTCACGTCAGCGGTGATGGAGTTATTACTTTAGTTGAGCTATATTGCATATTTTAAATATTTATTTCCAAACTTTGCTATATCATTTATGTTTCTTTAAATTATTTGTGGTTGATTGCGTTTACTTTTGTGTTTTATGCTTATTTTATTATGTATTTTAAAACTACAGTTATTTTGTTGAGAATACAAGTCCAAGAAATTTATTTACTCTTCATTCTTTTCTTCATATTTTATCATATATATATATTTTTATTATGTCCACATCCATTAATTTGTCCACGAAATAATATACATTTAGTTCCTTTTTAGCAAATTTCCATAGGAAAGATGATCTATTGCAGTGACCCTTATGGTAAGACGTAACGTCATGGTAAATGAGAACCGATCACGGTCCCCAAAACACGTTTTGGGGTGTCATTAAAAATTATATATATGCAAATGTATTCGCAATATAGCAGGCGCATCTGAAGTCCGATTTGGTCCAAATTTGGTACACACGATAGTTGCCTAAGTCGCTCGAACGAGTTTGTTAGCCAAAAAAATCCAACAACCAGAAGCACGTTTTTTGAGATTTTCTACGAGAACGAAACTTTTTTAGTGTTTTATCTAAAGCAATAAATGTAGGATATTATTATTCTGCACATTTTGTTTTTTTACACGACCTTATAGCTCGCATGGTTCCCCCAAAATCGATCAAAACGTAAAATACCATAAAAGTACCCGGTACAAATACAAGTGAGGGCCCAACGGCCGAGTTCGTACGCTGCGAGCGAAGCGAAGCAGTTCATAAGCTGAGGTCTCAAGGACGAGGGGCAAACTCGCAAAGCAGAGGGGCGAGTCGAAACTGGAGGCTTAGGTACAAATAAATTCTACTAGTATATTTCGCACTAGCTGCCGCCTATTCAACGCCTTCGTGAGTAGACCAATTTGTATAAATTGTCGGTTGAAACCCTAAAACATATAGATTTAATTTTCGAAATTCGCTAAACTCAGCGGTTCAGCTGCGTGATCGAATTACAGTATTTATTATTATTTTCTTGTTATTGGTTTAATGTATTTATGTATTTTGAATTGTGTACGCTGGTTTGCTGTGGAAGAGAAGACGAGTTCATTCCAACCACGGTCCATCTGTTATTAGCGAATTTCCATAGGAAAAATGAGCTATTGCAGTTGCCCTTATGGTGAGACCCAAGGTCGGGAGTAGCAAATGAGCACCGATCATGGTCCCCAGAACACGTTTTGGGGTGTCATTAAAATTCATATATATATATGTGTTCGCACTCTAGCGGTCGCATTTTAAGTCCGATTTGGTCCAAATTTGGTACACGTGTTGGTCGTGTAAGTGGCTCGGACGAGTTCGTTAGCCAAAAAAATCCAACAACCGGAAGTAAGTTTTTTGACCGGAAGTAACTATTTTTTGAGATTTTTACTAAGAGAATGATTTTTTTTTAGACTTTTTTCAAAAAATATAAATGTAAGATGTTATTCTGCACATTTTGTTTTTTTACGCGACCTTATAGCTCGCTTGGTTCCCCCAAAATCGATCAAAACGTGAAATACCATAGAAGTACCCGGTTCAAAGCCATGTGGTGGATTCTACCGTGGGGCTGGCGTGCGAAGCACGCAATGCTTTGTGTGTTGAAAATACCCCTAATACGAGGTTTGGCGTGCGAAACACGCAATGCATTGTGTATTAAAGACAATCCCAATATGTGGAATGGCGTGCGAAGCACGCAATGCTTTGTGGTATTGAAGACAATCCCAATATGTGGAATGGCGTGCGAAGCACGCAATGCATTGTGGATTGAAGACAATCCCAATATTTGGAATGGCGTGCGAAGCACGCAATGCTTTTTGTATTGAAGACAATCCCAATATGTGGAATGGCGTGCGAAGCACGCAATGCATTGTGTATTGAAGACAATCCCAATATGTGGAATGGCGTGCGAAGCACGCA
>JAGFPH010001193.1:247890-259428 GCA_018207615.1 Philaenus spumarius
ATACCTCTGATATGGAAATTGTGCTTCCTCATTTCGTAAGTTGTGTTGAAATAGTTTACTTGGTAAAACCTCTGAAATGGACATTGTACTTCCTCATTTCGTAAGTTGTGTTAAAATAGTTTACTTGGTAATACCTCTGAAATGGACATTGTACTTCCTCATTTCGTAAGTTGTGTTAAAATAGTTTACTTGGTAATACCTCTGAAATTGACATTGTGCTTCCTCAATTCATAAATTGTGTTTTTATTCAATATTTTCTATACTTTTGAAGTGTAAATCAGAATATCGCCATAGAAGTTTACACTTCTCCCGTGTGGTCTTAGGCACACCTGGATTTTTTCATCCAAATCAGCAGTTGTATGTACATTCAAATGAGTTGATAATTCATCATTATAGTTCCAGTAGTTCATGAGAATGCGTACAGAAGGTGGTAAGTTAATAAATTGAAATATCTCATATAAGCCTAATAAGTTGACACTCTTTTGAAGAAACACTTGATTGACTACTCATTATTTTGTAAGATATTTTCCGTTTTAATTTTTACATGAAAGCCAAACATTTTCAAGCGCTGGCAATTAATTATGCGAGACTATTAGAGATACTGCTGCAGTGCTGCTACCTGCACGTAATGGAAATACACTGCTACTTATCGGTCAAGCCTTGAACGTTCCCAAAAACGACCGGCGCCGGAATCCCGTGCCGTTAACAAAACCGTTTTGCGTCAAAGAAATATACCCAAAACGTAATTATCCGTTTTAATTTGGATCCATTTTGAACGTAAACTGTTTTTGCTGTCGACATTCCGAAAGACCGCAGACCGACAGACCTCCAAGAATGCTGTTCGCTTTTTGTGTTTATCCATTGGGAACGGCTTTTTGTCAAAACGGTTCGTCAGTGGATCGGACTTTCCACATGCCCGAGTCAGGTGATTAAATAGCTATCGTAACAACCGTGTCGGTTTCCATGGCGACCGTGCGATTAGTAACAACGGGGTTAGGGCTTAATTTCGCTCTCGATCAATCATCGGAAACGTTCGGGTACGTCCGTCAGGAACGGCTGACTAATCGGGTTTGACCTTTAACACGTTGGGATTTCATTAAGTCTAGCCGGATTTGAAAACCTATCATCTCTACAATTTAAAAGATTGAAAGAGATTCGGAAAGTCTGATCCTCTGGAAAAGAAATTAAAGTGAAAGCGTAGTATGCAATCAAAGGCGTAAATTCTTACTGTTCTTATCAGAGCGTTAGATAATCAGTCCCTTTATGATAATTCTATGATCAGATCAAATTGACTCTTGTTGAGGGTGAGACATATGTTTGGGTGTAGTCAATCAGCACCGACCATGGTCCAAAGAACACGTGTTGGGGTGCCTTTAAAATTAAATACATATGAAGGGCTGAGAAGCCAAGGGGTATAAGTGAAGTGAAGTTAGTTTTGAGAAACCTCAGTTTAAAGTTAAACTGTTATAGGCCCTAATCAAATCCAGGTAAAACCATGATCACTAAAACTAGTATACTTTTAATTGCTAGGTTCTAAACTAACATAATAACAAAGATTACTTTGATTTTCATCCTCTTATTCTTTGTTATCAGCCAATATTTGATACAAGTTGTCACTTGTACCCTTGGGATGTTAACAGGTTCAATGCTAAGGACGCACATGTGAGCTTGACACTGAAGACTATGAGAAGCGGCCGACGCACAGTGCATTGCACGCCAACACCCCATATTGGGGTATTTTCAATACACAATGCATTGCGTGCTTCGCAAGCCAACCCCCGTATTGGGAGAATTTTCAATACACAGAACATTGCGTGCTTCGCACGCCTATTTTAAACCCGTGTGCTATGGACGCACATGTGCGTCCGCTTTAAAATGTTAGTGATTATTACGTAGAAAAGTTCAAAAATAAAAAATAAAATAATTTCTACTCTTTAGACTATAAATATAAAAAATAAAAGGTCAGCTAATAGCAAAGGAAATACGAAATTTGCGTAGCAGTGAGTGTTAACATTAATTAGAAGTTCTGCAATAAAACATAGATTACAAGTAAGCCAAACAGCTCTTCTACGAAGTAGTTTTGTTTTCGCCACAGATCTCAGCACATGATAGACTTACAGTTATATTCCTTGGCCACAAACATTTTAAAATGTTGAAGAGCCAGTTTCTGCACATAATTCCATTTTTCAACACGTGTCACTTGTATCCCTTGGCTTCTCAGCCTTTCATATGTGTTCGCATATGGGTGTCGCATTTTAAGTCCAAATTTGGTTCACACGTAGGTTGTCAAAGGTGCGGCAATACTCACCCGTCAAGTCACGTCACATCAAGTCTTTTTTCCAGAAGTATGTTCCCTATTTAATTAAATGGAGAGGGCTATACACCTGGAACCCAGTAAGGCAGCCGTATGATTTAATGCTAAAGTTGCTTTAGCAGCAATGATTAGTGTATTTTAACGATACATTCAAGTATATATATAAAGTGTTATTATGATCAAAAGAAATAATTATTTTTGTATTATCTCTGCTACGTAGACAACAAAATATAGTAATGAAACATTCAGGCATCCAACGACGTTTCCCGAATGTACGCGGAGAAAGCCGAAGCGGAGATTAAAAGACGTCGCTTGACGTTCCTGGCTATAAACAACCGTCACGTCACGTCACGTCATGGCACGGTATGCTCTCTAGAACATTCAAACTTTATCGTGACGTGACTAGTTGAGTTATATTTTGATTACTGTAGCCCATGCGTCACTGAGGATGACGACATTGCCATTGAAACGCGTTTGAAGTTAGTAAAAATTAAGGTTAGGCCTACGCGTTGTATTAAAGCTATTAGGGTTTAATAAGCAGACCTACAAAATTAATACTAGTTAGTAAAACTAATGTATACATCTTTTGTATTGTTTCCAAATGATGTCAAATAGTAGAATAAATAAAACCGAACAGGGATTATAGTTTTGACGAAGTAACAGCGTTAAAAAAATGATTATGTTTAGTTTAGGAAACAAATATAATGAGTAGCAAACCTGTTTTAGGCTAATAATGTGTGTTGATAAAAATGCAACTTGTAAATTACGGTTCATTTTAAAAATCGTACTTTACAAATTTTTTCCTTTAGAAATTTTTTAGCTCTTCACAAGAGAGGAGACGGAACGCGAGAAAAAAATTTGTTTCCCTATTTCTTTTCCCAGCGGGCAATTCTAAATATAAATATAAATATTTAGACTGTATTTTATAACTAGTTTATTTAATTTGTCTGTGATACGGGGCCCCATTTAGCGCGAGACCCAGTGCGGTCACTCCCCTCCCCCCCTGGATCCGCCCCTGTAAAAAGAAACTTTGCACTGAATTTACGTTAAGGTGGCGGTGAGGTATAGTAGGATGATCGCTTTTCGATGTATTAATTTTGGCAACACATAAGCTGAGCGCAGGGTTACGTAAAATACTAAAATATTCTTTCTCTAGGAGATTATTAATAAATTAAACTTTACAAATAGTTTTGTAGAGCGTTTTCTTAAAGTGAGGGAAAAAAGCAGCCGTGGGACTCCCGACAGAAGTGAAAAATAAATTTTATCTACGACCATTGCAATAAACACCAATAACGCTATTACAAGTAACATCAGAAAGAGGTACATTACAAACCAAAAGCCAACCCGATTAGGTAATGATATCATTACCTAACAGGAGTCACTTTACATAATAGGCTCTAGACCAATGAGAGCTCGTCATTTGACGGAAGTAGAGTTGTAATAAAAATAACGCTATTCGTACATCAGCTGATTGTACCCATACGTTCCGGATGTTAGTGTGTTATTGTAACTAACCTCAAACGTGAGTTGACGCATTCCGCAAACATGAGTGATAGTGATGAATTTTGTTTAACTCCAGGGGAAATTAATACAAAAGCAAATTCGGCTCTGAACAATTTGTTGCCAGAAAAATCTAAATTTCGTTATGAAAAGGTTTATAACCAGTTTATGGAGTGGAAAACTAGAAATGGTGTTAGTTCGTTTTCCGAGAATGTTTTCATTGCGTATTTTGAGGAATTGGCCCAAGATAAGAAACCTAGTTCGCTTTGGTCTATTTATTCAATAATTAAATCTACAATCAACATCAAACATCAAATAGCCTGTATATTTTTGGTCGTAGATAAAGTAGTGTACGCAACGATTGTATTCAGCCTTGAAGCCACTCGTGAGATATTTAGAACACTCGCTTCGCTCGTGTTCCAACTTACATCTCACTCGTGGCTTAAAGGCCTTCATAATACAATCGTTGCGTAAACTACTATTACAAAATTTACAAATTAGGAAGTGCAATGTCCATTTCAGAAATATCACCAGCTAAACTGTTTTAACACAACTTACAAAATGAGGAAGCACAATGTCCATTTCATCGGTAGCGTGACGTGGCTAAATCCATAAAGCTATTGAGTTTAATCCTTTGAATTTACCACTGCCTGTTTTATTTCGTCGGTTTCTTCTTCTTTAACAATCAGCTGTTTCACTAAACTTCTTGTTTATATTAGCGCGTGTGTAAAACCAATGAAGAAGAAGAAATCATCGACGAAATCAATAACGCAAAGCGTCTGCCGTATATTTTACCTCATCCAAAAAGTTTTCACTTCAAAATGATTTAACCCTAGAACGGTAGCTACACAAGACTCCATCCTCAACTGACAACACCGAACGCCATTCCTTATGTGTAGAAATGTAATTAAGAAAACCATCTGGGCAATCAGTTATGCAGTGATGCCAATCTTTGGGCGATTAAAGTCCCTTCACTTATTAAATGATTTCACTCAAACGGGGTTATCAACTCTGCGACCGTGCCGTAAATATGTCCCGTGTGAACATTTGAATAAACACCTTTAATTGGAAATGGGTTTTGGGTTTGTTATGGATTTAAAGTATATTTTCGGCAACATTTATCGATTTTCAGAAAACTTTTTAAAAATATTAGAATAAATGCGATAGTTTGAAAATTAAATAATTCGACCACGCAGCTGGACCGCTGGCGTGAGTTGAGCAAATTTCCAAAATTAAGTTTTTAGGCCTATGTTTTAAGGTTTCAACGAACAATTTAGGAAATAGGTCTATTCACGACGGTGTTGAATAGCTGCAAAATGGTTCGCACGCCACTCCGCATATTGGGAGTATCTTCAAAACACAAACATTGCGTGCTTGGCACGCCAACCCCCGTATTGGGAGTATCTTCAATACACAATGCATTGAATGCACAACGCCAACCCCACGGTAGAATCCACCACATGGCTTTGAACCCGGTACTTCTATGGCATTTTACGTTTTGATCGATTTTGGGGGAACCAAACGGGTTATAATTAGTATGAAATTACACTTTTTTTTTTTTTTTTGCTTCATAAAATAAAATAAATATGGGATATTATTCGCCACAATTTGTTTTACTTTCTCACTATACTATAAGTATAGAGAAAGTATAGTGATCGCAAAAAAATCGATGTTAGGATTTTTGTGGAAATATCCGTTTTGGGAACCCCTGAGTCCAAAATAGTAGTTTTTACAAAATGTCTGTCTGTATGTCTGTATGTATACAAAGGTAGAGAGAAAACTATTCGATCGATTTAAAACAAATTTGCACCAAACATGTCAATTAGGCCTGTATAGATTGTTTTTATTTGTATGTTTGTATGTTATTATTTTTTTATAAACGGCTCTAACGATTTTGATAAAATTTGACTCACTTGTAGCCCTTAACGTGCCCTACCATATGCAAAAAACCGCATCTTTAAAAAAATTCTCGTTTACCTAATAATAATATCTGATTTTTGGGGTTTTTTTTTACCGAAAGGGGGGTTGTTCTTCAAACTTTTTCAAAACCTTTTATCGTGCATCTATACAGGCCTAATTGACGTGTTTGGTGCAAATTTGTTCGAAATCGGGCGAATATTTTTCTCTTTAGCTAATAATAATAATATTTATTACTTACGCCCCTACTTTAATGTACTATCAACTCACCTACTTTAATACAATTTATGAAGTCACAGTTGGGGTTACATACGGGGATTGGCGTACGAAGCACGCAATACATTGTGTATTGAAAATATTCCCAACACGGGTATTGGCGTGCGAAGCACGCAATCAATTGTGTATTGAAAATACTCCCAATACAAGGGTTGGCGTGCCAAGCACGCAATGCATTGGGTGTTGAAAATTCTCCCAATACGAAGGTTGGTGTGCGAAGCACGCAATGCATTGTGTATTGAAAATACTCCCAATAAGGAGGTGGAGTGCAATGCACTGTGCGTCGGCCGCTTCTCATAGTGTTCAGTGTCAAGCTTACATGTGCGTCCTTAGCAGTGAACGTGTTAATAATTTAAATATGTTTGTGAGAAAATATGTGCCAGATTCTGGTACCGTTTATTTTTACTCTATCTTACATCTCGCATGGTTCTCCCAAAATCGATCAAAACGTAAAATACCATAAAGTGTTGGGTTAAAATCCCCTTTGGGCCGGTTCTGATTCGAGACCGACGGACCGGATGCAAACTGGGAAGCACGTTTTCTGACCGGAAGTAACTAAGCTGCGAGCGGAACGAAGCAACGCGTGGGCAGAGCTGGATGCTGAGGTGCAAACAAATTCTACTTATATATTTCGTACACAAAGGCAGCTATTCAACGCCTTCCTGCGTAGACCGATCTCCCAGTTGGTTGAAACGCTAAAGCATATAAACTTATTTTCGGAAATTCGCTCAACTCACGTCAGCGGTTCAGCTGCGTGAACAAATTATAATAATCAGTTATTATTTAATAAATTCACGTAACTAAACCAATAGTACATATGTACTCTAAACACTGATAAATTATTGTAATCGAAAGAGTAGAAATTGTAAAACTAACTTATATTATGATCTGTTAAAGTTTAAAACTATTTAAACTGCACCAATTCCTTGCTTTAATTTATACTTTACTGGCTGACCCGTACGGCGTTGCCCGTGGTGGTTGGTATTTTCAGTCTTTTTAACGTAATTGTATTCTTTTTAAGTGTTCAGTCAATGAGTGGTATTTGGCTTTTATATATATAAATAATAAAAGCACTATTGTCATAATAATAAAAGATCTGAAATTATGATTTTAGTAACTTTGATCCCCCCAAACCCCTAAAATTTCGAAATTTTTCATACCCTTTCTTAGTGCGTACCTATGGTCCTAGAGGAAGCTACATACCAAATTTCATTCCAATCCGTTCGGTAGTTTTGAAGAAATCGTGATTTAGTAATTTTTATCTCCCCAACCCCCCTAAAATTTCCAATTTTTCAAACCCTTTCTTAGAAAGCACCTATGGCCCTAGAGGAAGCTACATACCAAATTTCATTCCAATCCGTTCGGTAGTTTTGAAGAAATCGCGATTTAGTAATTTTTATCCCCAAACCCTCCCTAAAATTTGGAATTTTTTCAAACCCTTTCTTAGTGAGCACCTATGGCCCTAGAGGAAGCTACATACCAAATTTCATTTCAATCCGTTCGGTAGTTTTTGAGAAATCGTGATGAGTGAGTCAGTGAGTGAGTGAGTGAGTGAGTGGTATTTCGCTTATATATATATATATAGATTAATAATGATAGCAATTAATGCAATTATTTCTTAGTGGTTGAATGAAGAGAGGAGAATTTAATTAAGTAAAACTAGGTGTAATTATTTAAATTTCTTAATTAGTAGCACGGCAGTACGGTCTTTGCGAATCCACCGTCCTGCCTAAACCGTTTATTAGTTTAATTGGAGGCGTTTACAGACCGCCGCGCGCCGCGTACAAGTTCGAAAACTTGAAAACTAGCTTTTTATATTTGGTTATTCAAGACTTGAGAAGGTATGACAACAACTTTAAGCTTAGAGCAGTGAGACCGAAACTCTGATTTTTTAAAGAAACAAAATGAAATAAACGGTACCAGGAACTGGCACTTACTTTCTCACAAACATATTTCAGTTATTAAACAGATTCACTGTGACTTTATAATTGTAGGTGGGGTAGGATAGGTGATTTATTAACGTAGGAGATTAACTAATAAATATTATTATTGTTATCTAGAGAGAAAACTATTCAAATTTGCACCAAACACGTGAATTAGGCCTGTATAGATGCACGAAAAAAGGTTTTGAACAATTTTGAAAAACAACACACTTTACGGCCAAAAAATCAGTTATTATTATTAGCTAAACGAGAATTTTTAGAAAGATGCAGTTTTTTGCATATGGTAGGGTACATTAAGGGCTACAAATAAACCAAATTTTATCAAAATCGTTAGAGCCGTTTTTTTATAAAAAAATAACTGATTTTTTTAGGGTTTTTTTTTGCCAAAAAGGGGGTTGTTTTTTAAAAATGTTCAAACTCGTTTTTCGTGCATCTATACAGGCCTACTTGACATGTCTGGTGCAAATTTGTTTGAAATCGATCTAATAGTTTTCGCTCTAGCAGACATTTTGTAAAAAAACACTTTTTGGACTCAGGGGGTCCCAAAACGGATATTTCCACAAAAATCTCAACATCGATTTTTTTTGCGATCACTATACTTTCTCTATAACTATAGTATAGTGAGAAAGTAAAAGGTATTCATCTGAAATTTTGATACAACTAGCCATTTTAAAGTTATTCCTGTACACAGATTTTAAATGGCCGCCATTTTGGGTTTGGATTTCGGAAAATATTGATTATTTTGTTCAGGTTTTCTAGTTGTTATACAACTGTACGACAAATTTCAAAATAATATGTTTGATAGTTTTTACAAAAAATAATACGTGACAAAAACAAAATGGTGCCTGTGTGTGCAACTGGGGGCTTTCGGACGATTTCAATATGGTGTTTAGATTTGCTTTTGGCCCAGAAACGATGCCTTAAAATATTGTTAGAGAGTTCTTAAAGACCCTGTATATATATGTTCAAAATAAGTTATTTATAAGAGTATTTTATAGAATGCGGAAATTGTATAAGTTTTGGCACTTGGACAAGAGTTGCATATTCAAATTCACCGAAAGCTCCGTAAATCCCTTTGTACTCGAAGAATGCGACGAGCCCAGCGTGAGAAGTCAGAAAAGCTTTTATCAGGTGAGCATAGTTTTTGGTTATAGACCAGGTGTGAAAAAGCCGACCCATTATGCATTAGTTAGAACAAACAACGTTCTGGCTACTGGAACTTTATGGGGCAATTCACACTTGGCCGGTCCCCGCAGCGTCTGACGCAACAAACGACTACGGCTATTAGCGGGTTTAGGAAATGTGTTTGGAAAAAATTAAAAGAATATCATAATAACTGGAGAACATGATTTCAAGGCGCACTTGAAGTTTACAAGTTAGTCAAAAGTATGTGATACATCGAAGGATTTTATAAATAATTTTGTTTTTCAAACGAAGTAGAAATTAACTTTTTGACTTAAGGGGGCGCTACCCTGTCCGCCACATTGAATCTGATTCCCATAAGAGCAATGCTACAGGATAAGTCATTTTTTTCCGTTAATTCGTGGAATAAATTTAAACATTTGGTTTCATTTTGAAGTACTGTCATATGTATGTCATTGCTGAATACATTTTCAAAAACAGTTTTATTGTTTTCATAAACGTATGATATAAATAGTAAAAAAATAGTAAACTTTATTAATTTTTTACTCAGTTGCAAAAGGAGATATTGCAAAAACCTTTAGCAACCAACACCCACAATCTATTTTACTTTAAGAAAAAAAAAATCAGCTTTCGTTTTTTGACAAAAACAACACAAAAATATGCTTAATAGTGAAGGTATGTTTTGGTTATTTAACATTGAAATTGGTACCCAACTTCGCCGTTTTGAATGTAGAGAGCCGAGCCTTAACAAAGCCCATTTGGTTCAAAGAATAAAATGCATAATTTCATGTTAGGTCAGAGATTAGTGCTTCGTTTATTAGCGAATTTCCGTACGAAAGATGAGCTATTGCACTTACCCTTATAGTAAATGAGCACTGATTATGAACACGTTTTGGGGTGTCATTAAAAATGATATATATAAGTGTGCTCCCACTCTAACGAAAACATTTTAAGTCCGATTTGGTAAACATTTTGTACACACATTGGTTGTCTAAGTCGGTCGGACGAGTTTGTTAGCCACAGAGGCAGCTATTCAGCGCCTTCATGAGTAGATCAATTTACCAAATAGTTGGTTGAAACCCTAAAACATATAAACTTAATTTTGGGAATTCGCTCAACTCACGTCAGCGGTCCAGCTGCGTGGTCGAATTATTGTTTCTCAAACAAAGTGAAAATTCACTTTTTTACTCAAGAAAACGGAACGCAAAAAGGGCACTAACACCAATTTGTTGGAAGAATAAAGTGCATAAGTTCATGTGACGCCAAAGATCAGTTCTGCACAATAAAGATTAGAAAACGTAAACGTTAATTGCAAAATTTACGTCAGAATCATTTTAAAGAAGAAAATAGCTTTGTGTAGGGCATTACGATTAATTACTTAGTCAAGGATGACTCATAAAATACAATAATTCTGGCTGAAAGTGGTTTCAGGACAAGAGAAAAAGCAAAACGGTTATTTCACCGCTAACCATTTGAAATCACAGCGACCGCTGAGTAGCAGTTCCGCATCGCCAAGGTGTTATGGCCAGCAGGTAATGGCGGAGTCGGCAGCCTTTGTCCACTTAACACCTGAGGCTGGCAAGGCGCTGAGGGTCACCCACGAGGCTCGGTTCCCGGCTCCGGTATCTTTGTCTGTCCATGTTGTTTTCCACATTATCTGTACACGATCGAGTGGGTTTTGAGTTAGAGGGCATTTTGCTTCCACACGGCGATTCAAAAGTAACCGGTCGTTTTGGGGGAGTGTTTGGGTTTTGCAAACATTAGAAACACGTACCATCCGGAATTTCTAACTTTGCAATGTGTAATTACCAATCTTTTCGAGTATTTCAAGGCTCTTCAAGTTAATCGTAGGTTTCAAGGGTTACCAGTTAAACAACTAACAGGTGTTTCAAAAAGGAACGATCTGGAGCAATTAATAAGTATTTTAATATTTGCAAAGTGGATTTTAAAGGGGGAAAACTTCTGTTACGAGGCTGACGGTTGGGTTGCAAAACTTTATCCGCTGCGAGCGAAGCGACAGTAAAAAATCCTAGGCTGCTAGGTAGAGGTGCAAATTTCCGCCGCGTGCGTAATGAAGCAGCTCGTCAGCCGGGGCTTGAGGCTTGAATGCAAACAAATTCTACTAATCTATATATATATAAGCCAAATACCACTCACTCACTGACTCATCACGAAATCTCCAAAACTACTGAACGGATTGGAACGAAATTTGGTAGTTTCCTCTAGGGCCATAGGTGTTGACTGAGAAAGGGTTTTAAAAAATTCGAAATCTTAGGGTGAGGTTTGGGGGTCAAAGTTACTGAATCAGGATTTCTCCAAAACTACCAAACGGATTGGAACGAAATTTTCTATGTAGCTTCTTCTAAGGCCATAGGTGCTAACTAAGAAAAGGTTTGAAAAAATTCGAAATCTTAGGGGGGTGTTGGGGGTCAAAGTTACTAAATT
>JAGFPH010001193.1:272760-283402 GCA_018207615.1 Philaenus spumarius
ATGTTATAGGCCTAACCTCAAAACTCAATAATCCAATATTTATTATTTAAATCATAGCCCTGCTTATAATCGAGCTTTAGCTCGGTCTTCTGATACTTTATTCTAATTCCAACGTGCTAAAACAGTATAAATTGGCTTATTTATAAACATCTATTTTTATCGCTGTATTTACTATTTCCTTGTTATTTTGTAACCAACATGGCAACCCATAAGACCCTATGTTAAAATTTTTCAACTTTTAAATTAGATTTTCTCAAAAAATTGCGTTTTTACACGAAATACAACTACTTAAATGTACTTAAAAATCAAAACTACACCTAAATAAAATTTCTTTGAATTCGTTAGAGCCGTTTTCGAGATTCGCGACAGATACAAAGATAGATACAAGAATTGCTCATTTAAAGTAATCGGATTGTTGGTCCCGCTCACTGGGTTCGATGAATTTATTCGAGCACTGCACACCCTTGGCTGGAGGACAAATATTACTACCTCAAGCAAACGGTTTTGCCAGACGAGTTCATATTGTTGTTAGTGTAGGCTCACCTGACTATCCCCCACGCTGTAGCTCACTTTGAACTGTTTCAGTAGAACATTGGTAGCGTTGTCATTGCATTGAGGCTGGATAGTTGCAGTTACGTTGGTCAAAGTTATGCTGCGAACAATTAACAATCAAAGTTAAACAGCAGAACAAATCTAAACGAATCAAACAACATGAATACAGCGTGCGACATTATATTTGTTAGCGTCTATATCACGAAACAAACTGGACACATCTGTTCGAAATTAAACTTCAAATACGTGAATTGATTGTGCAGTTTGTTATCAGCGCCGTTATCGTTGCAGGGTGTAATTTAGTGTAGTCTAGTCCCCTGGTAGGATAATTAGACCAAAAACTACCCAAACTTTGGAATCCAAAAATACAAAGGACTGATTGTTGGAAGTTGTTCATTAACCTTTCCTCTAAATGTGGTAAAAAGTCTTCACCGAAATAGAGTCGGGTTTAGGGGTTGAGGGAGTGGAAGGAGTAAAAATTGTGTTTTCAAGGGTTTTTTGCAAATATCTCGTAAAACCTTCACTTTAGAGCTTAGTTCGATCTATAACTTTTTTAAGTACGTTAAATTTTCTATACAATAATAGTCTCGTACGTTTTTTTCTCTACTATCAATAGTTTTGGAGATATGGAGGGGTTGCATTTTTAATAATTCACCATAAATTTACAAAAGTGATTGAGCTTATAAAATGATTGTAAACTAAAATCAATTACAACCATTACCAATAGTCCAGTTAATTAATGCTCAAAAGGGAGGTGTAGAGGGAAATGGAAGGAACACATTTTTTGACTTTGAGACATTGTTTGGACTAATTAGGAGGTAAAAATACTAAAAAGTCCCCACTCGTATAGCAGGTGAGAGGGGTGCAGGGGAGCCTGTAGAAGGTACCTTTTTCGGTTTTTCACTTATATATAAAAAAACTATGCGATAAGACCATTCTATACAAAAGTGAAACGTGCTACAAGATTGAAATCTATTCATTTTGTTTTTGAGATCTTTTTCAAAAAGAAATTTTTCCTCGCGTTTTCTGCCTTATTTGGCTAGCTAACTTTTCAGCCTTCCGTCCTACGAAAACGTTATAACGAAGGAAGTTATAGAGCGTTAAATTTACTTTAAAAATAAATGATATTTTACTGTATTATCTTCAACCGTCCAATAGATGGAGCAATTTTAACTTTACGTGTAAATTCCGAGATTTTGCAAAAAACTTACCTATCGTTATTTTTTTGCTATTCCACTGCTATAACTCTCTATATAAATATCTCTCTTTACGTATTTACATCTATAAATAGTACGTAATATATTTATTTATACTAGTGGCTTGTAGGGGCAATTGCCCCTATATATTGTAGTAATTTTATTAAGTAAATTGTTAGTCTCATGATTCACCGTACCTTAAATTATAATTTAAAATTTGTGAATACAAAAATGCACATTCAGGTGTGGTTATGATTTTTCCAATTTATATAAAATCAGCTGTTTTGACAATAAGAGATATAAACAGATTTTAATATAGATTCCCATGCTATTTAAATGCGAAATATTGTATTCCGTAACAACCTTTTAGTGCATTATTGAGAAACTTATGTAGGCTATATATAAAAATAAATCTAGTGAATCCCGGTGAAAAAACATAGGCGGATTAATTATATACACATCAGAAATACATCATTTATACAAAATATATAGATACTACTGTATTTAAACAACATACTTTATCTAGGCCTACGTAACTATGCAGACGGGGATTTTTATCTCAGTAAATGTGTACAATTATAAAGACTATAAACGTGTAGGAATATTTGTTAAGATTTTGTGTTTATGTATATTATTATATATATTTAAAGAAAGATAAAAATATTATCTTTTAATTGCCTTTTATTTCATATTGATAGATCAAATGATTTAGAAGTTATTAATATTATAGGCCTAGGCTATATTATTGATCGAAGTTGTAAACATAAACCCAAAGTATAATCTACGCTAGGTTTTGTTTGCGTATTACAGATGAGGTGAAATCAGCTGTTATATTATTAAGTTAAACGAACATTCATTTCTTCTTTAAACGTTACTCCACTCCACGTACACTCGCTTTTATAGGAGTTGATAATGAAGAAATTATTAATGGAATATGTTTGTATGTTATACTAAGATGTACGAATGTTTCCGAAGTTAAACGAATGTGTACATAAACTTCTATAAACTTGGATACATAAATATATTATATTGATAATAAAATAAAGTATTTATATAACAGTTTATAACCTCAATACAAATCTTATAACGTATTATAGGCTACATTAGTTCTTTAACTCATATTTAGAAAAAAATTATCTTCGCAATACTTATATTGATTGAAGTTGTAAACATAACCCCAAAGTATAATCTGCGCTAGGTTTTGTTTGCGTATTACAGATGATGGGTGAAATCAGCTGTTATATTATATTATTAAGTTAAACGAATATTTATTTCTTCTTTAAATGTTACACCTGATTTACACCTGTAAATGCCCATGCTATTTAAATGGGACTTATTTTATTCCGTAACAAACTTTTGGGACACAATTAAGAAAAATGAATATTTTTCCCCAAAACTTCATGCCCAGACCTCTAAAATGAGACCTCTCCCAGCTTCCTACGAGCTACCGTTCGCTCTGAATTTCATTTTCAAATTTGGGTTTACGGAATTAAATATATAGATAATTGGGACATAAAAAAATTATATGTATCATCAACTCCTATAAAAGCGAGTGTTGTGGAGTAACATTTAATATAACAGCTGATTTCACTCATCATCTGTAAACCCGGTGTATATTATAGTTTGAGGTTATGTTTACATCTTCAATCATTATAATGTCTTGTGAAGTTGATTTTTTTAAATATAAGCTAAATAACTCATGTATGCTATAATATACGTTATAATATTTGCTTTGAGGTTATAAACTGTATAAAAATAAACCTTTATTTTATCATCATAAATATATTTTTTAATACAAATTTAAAGAAAAGATCCATATTCCTTTATAGCTTAGGAAACATTCCTACATCTAAGCAGCTGATTTCATCTGTAGTACACAAACCCACGGTATATAGAATACTATATAATTAGTATTCTATATACCGTGATAGATTATACCTTTGGGGTTATGTTTACAACTTTAATAAATATAAGTCTTGTAATATTAATAACTTCTAAATCATTTGATCTATCAATATAAAATAAAAAGCAATTTAAAGATGATATTTTTATCTTTCTTTAAATATATAATAACATACGTAAATACAAAACTTTAACAAATATTCATACAGTTTTATAATCCTTATAATTGTACACATTTACCAAGTTAAAAATCCCCGTCAGCATAGTTAGGTAGGTAGGCCTAGATAAAGTGTGTTGTTTTAAAATAGTATTTTGTATAAATGATGTATTTCTGATGTGTATCTAATTAATCCGCCTGTGATTTTTCACGGGGGTTTACTAGTATAATATATTTTTTGGTACATATATGTAATTCTTTAAAAGTAATATTTTTGGTGGCGTTTTAACATTTGTAATATCTGCCCGTGTAAAGTTTTAAATGATGTGATTGATGTTTTTATCTTTTGACAACTAAATAAGTTTTATGCTCGTAATGTGTGAAAGAATTGCAACGAATTTTTGTGAAGAGCCTGTAGAGTCGAAGCTGGAGGTTTAGGTGCAAACAAATTCTACTAACATATTTCTTACACCTAGGCAGCTATTCAGCGCCTTCGCGAATAGAGTAGTTCTCGAATTGTTGGTTAAAACCCTGAAACATATAAATTTAATTTTAAAGTCCGAAATGGTCCACATTTGGTACACACGTTGGTTGTCAAAGTCCAAAGTCGCTCGGACGAGTTCGTTAGCAAAAAAATCCAACAAGCGGAAGTACGTTTTTTGATCGGCAGTAACTATTTTTTTAAGATTGTTCGTACTAGAATGGAACTCTTTTTGGGGTCTTATCTAGTAAAAAAAGTAGGATTTTATTTTGCACATTTTGTTTTTTTACACGACCGTATAGCTCGCTTCGTTCCTCCTGAATCGGTAAAAACGTAGAGTAGCATAAAAGTACCCGGTTCAAATGTACTTTACTCCTCACGGTAACTGGCAAGTGGCCCTGAACGGGAAAGTAACCTTATAGACATGGAAAGTAGAAGGCGAGTTACTTGCACCAAGCACTTGCTACACCAACTTTCCGTTCCTACTTGCCCCGTCTATAAGTCGCTCCCCTAGATACAGCGACCGCTCCAGCTCTCTCCAGTGTCTCTCAGGAGAGAGGTCAGCGTAAAAGGATTTCATCCTACCGTAAAACATAAATAGCCAATCGAATTTGACGATAGATCTCACTCAGTTGGTAGTCACCGTATCCGTTGCTATGGTTTAGACAGAAGAGATGAAATACAAAGCAAACTTACTCGTAATGGCCCTCACCCTTGAAGGGTACCACGTCCACTATCAGTCCGTTGGCCGAGTACGTGCCTGAAACATTGACTTTTGGGAACACCAAGGTAATGCTAGCCCACAATCCAGCCAGTACGGTTACACAGGACTTGATGGTGAAGTCTGTCAGCCCGTCTACTGCCCCGCTCACTTGTCCGTTTAACCTGTAAGGCATAAATAATCATACACTTACTACATCTTATTCTAGCATGTAAACAGTAAAGGGTTCCGTACTGTCCGTTCTAAAGTTTAACTAAATTGATATTATCAACAGCAGCGTGTTAACACAGTACATATATATATATATACAGGGTGCCCCAAGAAGAGGTTTAAAAGTTTGATTTTGTATAGCTTGCCCATTAACGCATTGATCTTTTTGAAACTTCCCACAATAGAGGCTTTAAAAATGTTCTGTGAACGACAGGCATAGAATATGGAGTAAAAACTACATAAGATAAAAATACAAAATTTCAAAGGTATATTATCCATAGGAAAAATGAGCTATTGCAGTGGCCCTTATAGTAAGACCCAAGGTCAGGAGTAGCAAATGAGCACCGATCATGGTCCCCAGAGCACGTTTTGTAGTGTCATTAAAAATCATATACAATGTATGTATATATATGTAGGTATATATGTGTTCGCATCCACTCTAACGGCCGCATTTTAAGTCCGATTTAATCCAAATTTGGTACACATATTTGATGTCTCTATCGCTCGGACGAGTTCGTTAGCCAAAAAAATCCAACAACCGGAAGCACATTTTTTGACAGAAAGTAACTATTTTTTGAGATTTTTCCTACAAGAATGAATTTATTTTTAGAGTTTTTTCTACAAATATTAATGCAGGATGTTATTCTGCACATTTTGTTTTTTTACGCGACCTTATAGCTCGCTTGGTTCACCCAAAATCGATCAAAACGAAAAATACCGTAAAAGTACTACCCGGTTCAAAGCCATGTGGTGGATTTTACCGCGAGGTTGGCGTGCGAAGCACGCAATGCACTATGCAATAAAGTTACTCCCAAGAAGGGGGTTGGCGTGCGAAGCACGCAATGTTCTGTGCATTGAAAATTATCCTAAAAAAGGGATTGGCGTGCGAAGCACGCAATGCACTGTGTATTGAAGACACTCCCAATATGCGGAATGGCGTGCGAACCATTTTGTAGCTATTCAGCACCGTCGTGGATAGACCTATTTCCCAAATTGTCGGTTGTAACGTTCACCCTAAATTTTGCCCGATAACTTCTTTTTTTCATACACCTGTACATTGCGGTTACATACACAGTCGCCCGCAGGGGCTGTAATACACCGTTGACTCACCGCGGCAGCACCGACTGGACCCTCGAGCACGAGATTGCCGTGGGCTAGTTAGCCATTTTGTCATCATTCAGTTAATCGAACGACACGCCGTAGGTCATGTCTTGCTTTGTGCTTCGCAAAATGTAGTGACTTTCTTTCTTCTACAATATGCGTTAATAGCTGTATACCAGGTAAAATATCTATTTTTACTTAATATGTAGTATGTAGTCTTCGATATCTGAATTTTTCAATAATTGCTAATGTCATTTAGTATTAGTTGCTGTTTGTTACGTGTAAGCCATTGTATTTTGCAAAAGCAATTTGTAAGTTAATTAACCATATAAATTTTGATATTTTGTAAAGCCTACAACCATACTAAATAGCCCGGACAGTGATTTTAATAATTAGCCTGGAAAATAGACAATTTAAACTAAGGTGAATTCATGTATAATTGACTACGAGTTATAAATTGTGCTCTAAAGAGTTGCAGTACCAAGTATTATTCAGCCAGTCAATTGAAAACAGTATAATTGTTTCAGCTTGCCAGAAACAAAGTGTAACTCTGTAACAATTAACTTTTAATATTAATTACCAGTGAAACTTATGAATTATAACGTCATATTAGACCAAATTGACACGTTCAAACAGTTTACAACAGGACCAACTACAGCATGCCTGCTGTAAACGTGCTGTAATTTTATTCTAACATAATATTTTATTTTTGGCTATTTTAAAACAACTAATGCCTACATTATGTTCTGGTTCTTTAGAGGAATCTGGTTCAACTCCTGGTTTAACTGCCTAGTTTAACTTCCTGGTTTAAGTTCCTGCTTCAAGTTTCTACTTTGTTTCAACTCTTAATCAATATGCAACTGTAATTAAATGTCACTCCACCTTCACAACTACAACATATTTCTACGCTGTCTTAAACAAAGTTAATTCATTTGAACAATAACTCTTTATAAAATATAAACAGAAACAGGCTATTTTTTTAATCAGTATGAACTTATAATAAGTTAGCCAAAGTCAGTAAATTTTAGAAATATAAAAAGGCTATTTAACTTTTCATGTAACTAAAATAGTATGTTGTTATAATATATATGTCATTTATTAAATAATAAGGGCGGTGAGGTACCTATTTTTGACACCACGGACTCCAAGAGTTCAAATCAAAATTCTTCCTTTTTTTTATTATAATGACGTCATGATTCCAATAATACTTTAAGTACAAAATTTTACATTATTTTATTTTGTTTATACTTTTGGAATTGCAGTTTTTTTTTATTACATACAATGCGCATATTTTCTTTTAATAAACGTTGGCCAACATATAATATAACAAATAGTTTGTAAGTACTATTATATAAACTATTGTTTAAGATTATATGTACCATAATCCAATTTTCTTTGTTGTTTCTTTTATAAGTCTTTAATTAAATGATATAATTAAATACAGGGTGGGTTTTTCTTTAATTTTTTTGTAAGGGAGGGAATTGAATAAATCAATCTGTTATTTCAGGGGCGTATACAATTTCATATTTTTTATGTTAAGGGCGTATCAATTAATTTTTCTTAATAAACTAATGTTATTGTTATAAATGTGTACATTAATAATTGTATTTATCCAATAACGTGTCAAGGAAAATTTCAGATATCTCGACTTCGGAATTAAGGTAAGACTTGCGTCTGGTATATTTTTGCTTTTATAAACTTTCTGTATGTGCCATCCATTTTATTTGAGCCCAGTACGCATTCCACTTGTTTAGCCTTTTGGATGGTAACACGGTTGAAACCCTAAAACATAGGCCTATAAACTTAATTTTGGAAATTTGCTCAACTCACATCAGAGGTTCAGCTGCGTGGTAGAATTATTATGGGGTCACACTCTTAGAAAGGATATTGCAAAATTTTGATTTTAAAGCGTAAAAATAGTAAAAAATTGGGGGTTCATAAGTCATTTATTTGGTTTTTTCTTTGGAGCGGGGCCTCTCTAATCGCAAAGCCCTTTGTGGTCACCCCCCTGGTTCCGAATATCAGTAAGGACTATAGACATGTAGCAATATTGGTTACTTACCGAATAATTTGGCCCTGTGAAGAAATATTATACACACTCTGATTAAACAGTAGAGGTTCCATGACAGGGATGCCTACATCTACGTTACCATTCTTCATATATGACTGAAGTTTAGTGACGGCTTCTATCACTATTTTAGTCAGATTGGTAGATTGTCTGCGACCGGACACAATACCTAAAGTAACAGACGCAGCATATTGTATTTTCGTATTGTTAAAATAACATGAGATTCTGTCAAATAATTGTGGAAGATAACCAACCATGCAAGGCCGTAGCAAGGAGGAGGTTAGGGGGTCAACCCCCCCCCCCCCCGAAATCCCGAAATTTAGTAGTAAAAATTAATACTAGGTTTAAAAGGTGCAAATTAAATTATAAAATAGACAACACAACAGACGATCCAGCAACATATTTTACATCATTGTGCATAGCATGCATACTGATATTTAGATTTACTTGGTTTAACTACAACGTACAATACACATGGATGCAGTAGGTTACAGCCTTACTCTCTTATGAGCTTGATCTGATCTATTAAATAATAAAACTATGAAGGTTCAACAAAAATACTTTAACAAAACTCGCAATGTTCTGTGTATTGAAAATACTCCCAATACGGAAGTTGGCGTGCGAAGCACGCAATGCATTGTGTATCGAAAACACTCCCAATATGGGGGTTATCGTGCGAAGCACGCAATGCATTGTGTATTGAAAATACTCCCAATACGAGGGTTGGCGTGCGAAGCACGCAATGCTTTGTGTATTGAAAATTCTCCCAGTACAGGGGTTGGCGTGCGAAGCACGCAATGCATTGTGTATTGAAAATACTCCCAATACGCGGGTTGGCGTGCGAAGCACGCAATACTCTGTGTATTGAAAATTCTCCTAATACGGGGGGTTGGCGTGCGAAGCACGCAATGCTCTGTGTATTGAAAATTCCCCCAATACGGGGGGTTGGCGTGCGAAGCACGCAATGATCTGTGTATTGAAAATTCTCCCAATACGGGGGATTGGCGTGCGAAGCGCGCAATGCTCTGTGTATTGAAAATACTCCCAATACGCGGGGTTGGCGTGCGATGCACTGTGCGTCGGCAGCTTGTCATAGTTTTCAGTGTCAAGCTCATTTGTGCGTCCTTAGCAGTGAACGTGTTAAAAGGGTTTAGATTCAAAACCCCGGTCCTGACCAGACCCCCCCCCCCCCCCCACCCCTTCCTGGCTACTGTCTTGCAACTCTGGACTATACACAGAGTACAAAAACATGTCGGATTCTTTATCCTTCCTGTTTCTTTTCTGAAGGACTTAGATGTATATATGAGAAGTAATTTATTATCGAATCTAAATAGGAAAGATGAGTGACTCTTACGGTGAGACTTTAGGTCGGGAGTGGTCATTGAGCACCGATCATGGTCCGCAGAACAAGTTTTGGGTTGTCATTAAAAACTGTATGTATATAATTATTGTGTTCGCACTCTAACGGACGGATTTTAAATCCGATTTGGTACACACGTTAATTGTCTAAGTCGCTTGGACGAGTTCGTTAGCCATAAAAATCCGAAGTCAGAGTTTGTACGCTGCGAGCGAAGCTAAACAGTACATAACCCGAGGCCGCAAGGTCCAAGCTTAAGGCTATGGTACAAACCAATTCTACTAATATATTTCGTACAAGTAGGCAGCTAGTCAGCGCTTTCATGAGTAGACAAATTTCCAAAATAGTTGGTTGAAATAATAAAACGTGTAAATTTAATTTTGTAAAATTCCCCTCAACTCACGTCAGCTGTTCAATGATTGCGACATCGAGTTTTTACTTGTAACAAAGAATGAGTCACAATCCGAGCCAAGAAGATAGATAACACAGTATTGAATGTATAAATGAAGTTATTGAGTAGGCCTACATTAAAAAAGTGGAGTCTTAGGTACATTCGGTTCAGTTTGTTAATTACAGTTAATACCCTAATCATATAATTACATTTAATCAGTACTTCTACAATAACACATTTTATTCTGTCATAATCGTAGGATTAAGCAACTAAGGACGCACATGTGAGCTTGACACTGAACACTATAAGAAGCGGCCGACGCACAGTGCATTGTACGCCAACCCCCATATTGAGAGTGTTTTCACTACACAATGCATTGCGTGCTTCGCACGCCAACCACCGTATTGGAAGTGTTTTTAATATACAATGCATTGCGTGCTTCGCACGCCAACCCCCATATGAGAGTATTTCCAACACACAATGCATTGCGTGCTTCGCACGCCAAC
>JAGFPH010001193.1:283412-298503 GCA_018207615.1 Philaenus spumarius
ATTGCGTGCTTCGCACGCCAACCCCCGTATTGGGAGTATTTTCAATATACAATGCATTGCGTGCTTCGCACGCCGACCCCCGTACTGAGAATATTTTCAATACACAGAGCATTGCGTGCTTCGCTCGCCAATTTTAAGCCATGTGCTTAATATTTAACATGTGAGTCCGCTTTAAAATATTAGTGATTATTGCGTGGAAAGGTTCAAAAATAAAAAACAAAGTAATTTCTACTCATTTATTCTATAAATATAAAAAATAAAAGGTCAGCTCCTAGCATGGGAAATACGAAATTTGCGTAGCAGTGAACGTGTTAAGTCGACATTTTCACGTTGTTTTATAAAAATATGTAGACATAACTCGTGTTGTCAAAATCGGTTTGGATAAAAAATATGACAGTTAACCGAGCATTAGCCATTAATACTTCAAAATGTTTAGATCAATTAGCTTGTAAGCTTTTGATTGATAGCTTACGATTTCTTTACTATTTAACCGATAATTAATAAATCTACAACTAATTTCAGTGCGAGCGCAACGAAAAAGCGCTTGAGTCAGGGCTGAGGTGCACAAAAACTCTACTAATATATTTGGTACACGCAGTCAGCCATTTAACGTCTTCGTTAGAAGGCTAATTTCCCAAACACTTGGTTGAAACATATCCTAAAATATAATACAGAACGTCCCGTAAATAAAGTGCCAAACTTAGGGGAATGATTCTATGGGTTAAAATAGGAAGAAAAGTTCATATAAACACAGACCCAAAAACGCTTCGTTTTCTAGATATCCGCCATTTTGTTTTTTTGTACAAAATAATTCTTATCTAGAGAACGGTTTGACTGATTAAGTTCAAACTTGGCATGAAGTTTAACCTAACAATGATATATCTCAATTAATATAAGCGATTAAATCCAATGATGAGTTTCAAAATGGCTGCTGATTGAAAATTTCAAACCTAAATTACTCAAAAACACCTTTTTTGTAGCCTTTTTGATTCGCTATCGGATTGTGTAACTGTCAAAACAAACGGATGAAGGATAATAGTCAAGTTGTGTGTAATAATTGGTTTATTCAACCCGGCATCCTATACCAACGCAGTAAACACAGCAATATTGTGGTTATTGTTATTATCTTTAACTTAACTATTTATATATATTTACCTTTACGATCTGTCAAACAATCCTGATTTTTCGTCGTCTTTAAATGACGGCCGTTTCGACTATTTTTTCAGTCATTTTCAAATTTAAGCTGTTCGCACAGTGGGAACTTTGTCACAAATAAAAAACATTTAAAACATTTATACACACATAACACTTAATGTACATTACAAACATATATAGATTAAAAACACATTTGAACCGCGGCATAAGACATTCGGCCGTAATGAACGCCAGAGAGGAATACAAAATCTATAAACAACAAAAAACAAACCCTGATATTTTATTGAATGCCAAGTCTCAATTCCAGTCACACACACTTTTTGATATTCTACAGGAGCTGGACAACAATGCCCAGTTTAATTCGACCGACCAACAGCGCTATCTGAATACGGTAACGTAAGACACTAACATCCGACAGTGCGAGTTTTAACTGAACATGGTAACATGTGCCGAATGTCTTATGCCGCGGTTCAAATGTGTTTTTAATCTATATATGTTTGTAATGTACATTAAGTGTTATGTGTGTATAAATGTTTTAAATGTTTTTTATTTGTGACAAAGTTCCCACTGTGCGAACAGCTTAAATTTGAAAATGACTGAAAAAATAGTCGAAACGGCCGTCATTTAAAGACGACGAAAAATCAGGATTGTTTGACAGAACGTAAAGGTAAATATATATATTTATAAACAATCCAGTTAGGCTACCACAAATAAGTATGGATTAACTATTTATCCTTCACACGATTTTTACCATCTGATAACGAATCAAAAGGGCTACAAAAAAGGTGTCTTTACAGTATTCGCTGTTTCGGGGTAATTTAGGTTTGCAATTTTCAAACAGTCGCCATTTTGAAACGCAAGATTGGATGTAAACGCTTATTTGACTTAAAATAGATCATTTTTAGGTATAACTTGATGTCAAGTTTGAACTCGATCAGTCAAACCATTCTCTAGATATGAATTATTTTGTAAACAAACATACAGACTGACAGACAGAGGTAAAAGTAAGTACCGTATGTTTATATTTTGAAACATGTTTGTCCCGATCCCAGGAACAAATCCACAAAAAGGGACTAGAAAGTTCGAGGACACTCTGTATAACAATTGATTTATTTTCATAATGTGAATTAATAGCGTTGCAGCGAACCCCTTAACCTACAGTAACGCAATAAGTGTGGCACCTGTGTGTTGCGGATAGATGAAGGCGCACACCATATTACACACAACACGCAATGGACAGAAAGGGACAAACACAATGTTCCTAAATAGCAGAAGTTTATTCATTACAAAAAAAAGAATCATATATAAACATAAAAGTACTTGGTTTTGAATCTAGTCGACATATGTGTTGTTAAAAGAACTAATTATTTTCTATTTAACGAAGTTTTTTAATTTTAGTAATGTATTATTTTAGAATTTCAGTGTTGGAAGAAGAAAGGACCTATTGGTACTAACTTCACTCTTAAAATAAAGCACTGCCTCCCCCCCCCCCCCCCCCCTAAAGAAACAGACAAAAATATAGTGACTCTAATGGTGAGACCTAAGGTCAAAAGTAGTCAACGAGTACCGATCATGGTCCATAGAACACGTTTTGTGGTGTCATTGGAATCATTATGTGTATATACTAGGGGAAACCAATGCGTGCTCCGCACGCCAACCCCGTTGGAACTTTCTATACGCATAATCATGTTATATATTCTTTATATTAAAGGTATAGGATTAACAATAACCCCAAAGCTAAGATGGTAAATAATGTTAAATGTTCAAATCAAATTATTTCGTTTATTTTATAACAAAGGTTAAAAGAACCAGCAAGGCTCAGGTCCACACTAATAAAAGCCTAACCTAAAGTTGTAAATACAAATAATTGCTTCAAAGTTTGAAATTAGCTGTTAATGGAAATACTAGAGCAAACAGCTGTTTTATCTGTTATTTTATTAAATTAGTTGCTATGGTAATAAATGTAAATAAATGTGTCGGTTCATCAGTCTAGGCCTAAACTAAAAAAAAAATTCCGGCTGAATTTATAAATATTGAAATGAAAAATGTGTTAATCAAAATGAATTACAGCCTATGTTCTCAGGTATAGGGTAGCTTTGTATTAGTAAAACTATGTTTTCAATCGGTTCAGTAGTTCCAGAGATTACCCGCTACATGCAAACAAACAAATTTTACCTCTAAAATATTAGTATAGATAATTATATTCTTTGGCATTAAAACGTCAGTATTTTAGATCCGATTTGGACCAAATTTGGTACACGGGTTGGTTTTCTAAGACGCTCGGACGAGTTCGTTAGCTAAAATACCCAACAAGCAGAAATACGGTTTTTGACAGGAAGTAAAATTTTGTTAGATTTTTCGTACTGAAATGATTCTTTTTGGGGGTTTTGCCTGCAAAAATAAATAGAGGAGATTATTCTGCACATTTTGTTTTTTTTTCTGCACCTTACAGCCCGTCTGGTTTGCCCAAAATCGATCAAAACGTAAAATACCATAAAAGTTCCCGGTTCAAAGCCATGTGGTGGGTTTTACCGTTGGGTTGGCGTGCGAAGCACGCAATGCATTGTGTATTGAAGATACTCCCAATACGCGGAATGGCGTGCGAAGCACGCAATGCACTGGATTGAAAATACTCCCAACATGGGGAATGGCGTGCGAAGCACGCAATGCTTTGTGTGTTGAAGATACTCCCAATACGCGGAATGGCGTGCGAAGCACGCAATGCATTGTGCGTTGAAGATACTCCCAACATGCGGATGGCGTGCGAAACATTTTGCAGCTATTCAGCACCGTCGTGAACAGACCTATTTCCCAAAATGTTGGTTGAAACCCTAAAACATAGGCCTGTAAACTTTATTTTGGAAATTCGCTCAACTCACGTCAGCGGTTCAGCTGCGTGGTCGAATTATTTAAACTTGAAACAGGTTAAACTCTCGACGATTGCTGAATTATCTTATTGACGGAACACATAATTAACTTATCGTGTAACGATTTCAAAACCAACTTTGTATATTTTCAACAATTTCACTTACCTTTGTACTGGTTTGTATATAAATGCGTAAAGTCTGGGCTTATATCTCCGTTTTCAAATGTCAAAGTGTCGCCTTGGTGTAAACACACATACACCAGCAGTAGGCACAAACACAGGCTCCTCATCCTTGCGACCTGTAAATAAGTCACAGTTTCAAATACTTGTTTTAGGCCTACTTATTTCCATAGGAAATCAGTGACTCTTATGGTGAGACCTAAGGCCGGGAGTAGTAAATGAGCACCGATCATGATCCTCGGAACACGTCTTGGGGTGTCGTTAAAAACTGTTTGTATACAGGGTGATTCGTAACGACTCTGCATTATTCTAGGATATGATTCAGCACATAAGAATGAGTTAAATTGGACATGTGTCCGGAAATGTGTTTCCCCATCTGGGAGTCGCCATTTTATTTGTTCACTAAATTATATCAATTTAGATATAAAAAAATTTTGTGGTTGAAAACATGAAAAATAAAAGGAAAACGAGGTTTTTCTAAAGTGAGGAATATCAGTGCATTGTTTGATACCTATATGCAACCATACAGTTTAATGAATTTATATTACTTTTAATCTGTAACTATGTAAAAAAGACACATTTTATGATGAAAAACATCATTTATTGAATAGATTTAACGATATTAGATGATGCGACAGACCTAATATTAATACATTTTCGTTCATATTACGTTTTTAAATGCGCCTGGCGAATAAGTGGGTTCCTTCCATTTCTTTCCTTCTTTCTTTTTCTATTAAAATGACCTTGCAAAAACAACCACTATAAACACTAGACACTAACAACAGAAAATAAAACCAAATAAGATAATCAGCTGGTGCAAGCCATTCTTGTAAATTGTAGTTTAGTGATGTAAACCAATATGTTATTAACACATTAGATTTAACAATGAAAAATGTAAAGATGATAGTTTATCAACTCCTATAAAAGCGAGTGTACGAGCGTACGTACGTACGTAAGTGATTAACTTATAATATAACACCTGATTTCACCCATCATCTGTAATACTTTAACAAACCCAGCACAGGTTATACTTTGAGGTTATGTTACAACTTCAATCATTATAATTTCTTGTATAATATAACAGCTGATTTCACCCATCATCTGCTTAAACAAAACCTAGCATAGATTATACCTTTGGGGTTATGTTTACAATTTGAATCAATATAAGTCATTAGTCTTCTTAAGTTATAAGTCTACAGTTTTATAATCCTTATAATTAATTGTATACAATTACCGAGTTAAAAATCCCCGTCAGCAAAGCCAGGACTAGATTAACTCTGTTGTTTTTAATAGTGTTTTTTACTTTCTCACTATACTATAGTATAGAGAAAGTATAGTGATCGCAAAAAAATCGATGTTGAGATTGTTGTGGAAATATCCGTTTTGGGACCCCCTGAGTCCAAAAAAGTGGTTTTTACAAAATGTCTGTCTGTATGTACGTCTGTATGTATGTATGTCTGTATGTATACAAAGCTAGAGAGAAAACTATTCGATCGATTTCAACCAAATTTGCACCAGACATGTCCAGTACGCCTGTATAGATGCACGAAAATCGGTTTTGAAAATTTTTTGAAAAACAACCCCCTTTTTGGCCAAAAAACCCCCAAAAAATCAGTTATTATTTTTTTTTTGTAAAAAAAACGGCTCTAACGATTTTGATAAAATTTGGCTTATTTGTAGCCCTTAATGTACCCTACCATATGCAAAAAACCTCATCTTTCTAAAAATTCTCGTTTAGCTAATAATAATAATAATAACTGATTTTGGAGGGTTTTTTGGCCATAAAGGGGGTTGTTTTTCAACATTTTTCAAAACCTTTTTTCTTGCATCTATACAGCCCTAATTTACGTGTTTGGTGCAAATTTGTTCGAAATCTATCGAATAGTTTTCTCTCTAGATAATAATATTTATTAGTTAATCTTCTACTTTAAATCACCTCTCCTACCCCACCTACAATTATGAAGTCACAGTGAATCTGTTTAATAATTTAAATATGTTTGTGAGAAAGTATGTGCCAGTTCCTGGTACCGTTTATTTATTTTAATTATGTATTTCTGATGTGTAATCTAAATTAACCTGCCTGTGATTTTTCACGGGAACTTACTAGTACTAATGTATTTCAAACTACGCCTAGGCACGAAAGGAAAAATAGTCGGTGTACAATCAAAAAACCACCTGGAGTTGTAGTGAAAAGTAACCAAATATGTATATTATATATAATATCAATGGACTCAGAAAAGTCTGTACATTTAATAAACGAATAAAAAATCCAGATTTGTTGCCATTTTTTACCATTTTCATGCGAAAGTTTTGTCAGTTTTGTTTTGTACTTTTTGTTTTAAGAAACCCAGGAAGTCAGATTGTGTAGTGTAATCTAGCCGCTACACAAAAGTACAAATTGTTATTAATGTTTATCAATAAACACTTTTCAATACACAAAGGTCAGAGGTTTATATTTATTTTAAACATCGTTTTCTCTAAAATATGTACACACTGTATTTAACATTTTAGTATTATTAGTAATTAACTTATCACTCACTATACTTACACTATAAAGTCCTTTAGTTGGATTTTTGTAAATAAGTTTTTGTCAACAAAATTGAAGTGATATTTAACTTTATAAAGACTGGTTTTCAATCTTGTGTACATATATTTAACCATCAAACTCATTTCCTTTACTTACAAACTTATTTTATACAAGATGTTGCTACTCTA
Organism: Philaenus spumarius; assembly: GCA_018207615.1. NCBI lineage: Eukaryota > Metazoa > Arthropoda > Insecta > Hemiptera > Aphrophoridae > Philaenus > Philaenus spumarius. Next base: position 290,329 of record JAGFPH010001193.1, read on the forward strand.
TAACATAAACAACAAACTGTTTAGTGTCTGTGTCAGTAAAATCTAATATCTATCACAAATCGTTTATGATATTTTATCTCAACACTAGCACTCTGACAGGCAACTCCCCAGACTAACCCGGTAGAGTCAAGTACCGGTTTTGGGGTCCTCTAAACTAGACCCAAAAAAAAAGAAAGTAATTATTCCTATTTACGCCTCTGAAAAGGCAACCTAACCTAACAGAAACCTTGCAACATTGGAATTAGGTAATAACAGAAGAGAATACGAGACAAATTAATGTAACCTTGTTCAAATCGGTTTAGTAATGTAGAAGCTGGGATACATACATATTATAAATTACAATTGATAATTACATAGCATTTCTTTCTAGCCGGTTAAAGGATGTGCAACACCAGGACGAAACAGTCCTCTCCAATATAACTTATCTTTCATCGAATTTTGAAGACAATCTTTTGTAATTTGCAAGAAAATCGTTCATGACACCTAAATTATAATTCGTAGGTGACAAAAATTGTAAATTATACATTTGTATTAAAGTTATTTGCTTGTAAACAAGACGAAAAACATGATTTTCAGTCGAGTTACTTGATAGCAGTAAAACATCGGGGTGAATTTTGTTACCTACTAACTGTACATTGGAGCTTTCTGCAAATTTAAATGTCGTACGCACATGGCTGCAATTAAAAAATAAGACCTGCATTAGTAAAAACGAAAGTGTATACAAGCGATATTCTAGTCTGTTACCAATGTAATATCACATGTCAGCCTTCTCAAGGTTGGCTCCGCTCACTGGATTCAATGCTTTTACTAAAAATGGCATTGCACGCCCTTAAATACATAACCATTCATTCAAGATTACAACTCAACTCCACTCTCTTAAATTTCAAAACACCTTCAACACAACTTAATTACTTACGTCAGGTCCGTAACACGTACACTTTGTTACTTAGAGTTATTATCAGACGGGCACTTTGCTGATAATACGATTAATTTCTAATCAAAACCGCACGATTAGTGATAAGAGTATTCATCAATAAAACATTTGATAAGGTAGGAATCGCGAGGTGCTAATGAAACTAAACCAATAAAATATTATTTTAAACTAGTAAGCCCCGTGAAAACCCACAGGCAAATTAATTAGATACACATCAGAAATACATCATTTAAACAAATACTATTTAAAACCAACAGACTTTATCTAGGCCTACCTACCTAACCTATGCTGACGGGGAATTTTAACTCGGTAAATGTGTACAATTATAAGGATTATAAAACTGTAGTCCTATTTGTTAAAATTGTGTAATTTTGTACGTTATTATATATTCAAAGAAAGCTAAAAATAATATATTTTAATTGCTTTTTATTTCATAATGATAGATCACATGATTTAGAAGTTATTAATAATATTATGGTAAAGTAATATTTATTAATAATCAAATATGTTTATATGTTATACGATGATGTACGAATGTTTCCGAAGTTAAACGAATAGGTATCTCTTCTTTAAATTTGTATATTATACAATTATATACGTATATATTGATGATAAAAGGTTGTATTTATATACAGTTTATAACCTCAAAGAAAATATTATAACGTAATATTATTTTATTTACTAACGCAAGCATTAGTTCTATAACTCATATATTAAAAAAACAACTTCACCAGAAATTATAATGATTGAAGTTGTAAAAATAACCCCAAACTATAATCTACTCTGGGTTTGCTTAAGTATTACAGATGATGGGTGAAACCAGCTGTTATATTATATGTTACTCACGTACGTATGTATGTACCAACGGACGTGCACTCGCTTTTATAGGAGTTGATGAAAATATTATCTGACGTTTTAGCGAATTTCCATAGTAGCCCAGTCGGTATAAGTTACAACTACCAGTAATTTGCAATACGGCTGATTTTTTTTTATAAGTACATTAAAGAATGTAGATTAACATAAAAAAAAGTTTACCAGTCTATCGAATTTTTTTGATAATCGATTTTTTTTCTACTTTGGGAAATCGATAGACTGGTAAACTTTTTTTTATGTTAATCTACATACTTTAATGTACTTATAAAAAAATTCAGCCGTATTGCAAATTACTGGTACTTTTGGTCTAAATTGACCTTTACCGACTGGCCTATAGGAAAAATAAACTATTGCAGTGACATTTGTGGTAAGACCTAAGGTCGGGAGTAGTAAATGAGCACCGATCATGGTCCCCAGAACACGTTTTGGAGTGTCATTAAAAATTGTATATATATCGCATTCAAGTGGCCGCATTTTAACTCCGATTCGATTCGGTACACCACACGTTGGTTGTCTACGACGCTGGGAGGAGTTCGTTAGCCAGAAAATCCAACAACCGAAACACGTAATTTTTTTCGTACGACAATGAAACTTTTTTACAGTTTTACCAAAAAAAAAAAATAAATGTAGGATGTTATTCTGCAAAAAAAATTTACACGACCTCACTTTTTATGGCTCGCTTGGTTCCCCCAAAATCAATCAAAACGAAAAATACCGTGATTGATTTTACCGTGGGGGGCATCTTCTGTACTAGGCCGACGGCCGAGTTTGTACGCTGCGAGCGAAGAGAAGCAGTCCAAAGGCCGAGTTATCCCACTGCTAGTGAGTCGAAGCTGCAGGTTAGGTGCAAATAAATTCTACTAATATATTTCGTACACACAGGCCGCTAGCTATTCAGTGCCTTCGTGAGTAGACTAATTTCCCGAATTGTTCGTTGAAACCCTGAAACTTGTAAATTTAATTTTGGAAATTAGCTTAACTTACGTCAGCTGTTCAGCTGCATGGTCGAATTATTAGAAAGTTGAAGAGTACAGAATTGCTAGTTATTAAATTTTATCTTTAATTTAGAGCTTTCTGAATTTAGAAACATAATGATCGTCACACTTTCTTTGTATATAGTGACAGTCTAGTGGATTATAACTAGTTCGGTTGTTCTCGACGATTCGTTCGCTTTGAAGGTCGGGACACACATGACCGCACCGTGACCGCACCGTGACTGCACCGTGATCGCTCCGCACCACGGCCTAGTGTTGGCCAACACACGGTGGGGGAATAATCTAATGGAAACACATGGAATAGTCCTAACATCACTTTGGCAAACAACCTATAGACCAGCGAAATTAGACCAAAATTCACCAGAATAACATAATTTTGAGATACTGCTCAGATCGACATGGGGTTTTCTGCATTGTGTTCAGAAATTGATCAGGAGAAAGTCTACATACGACAGAATTGAATCGGGGACTGCATAAAATGCATCCAAAAGTGACTCATTTTTTTTTTAATAACAAAAAATTGATAAATCATGATAAGGTTTAATGTTAAACTATTTAATGGGGGAAATGGGCCATTAATATAATTCTGAGATAAAAACATGTCCAAGTTGTGAACAATAAAACCATTGTTAGTCTGTTTATTTTCATTTCTGCTTTAAAATTTAGTTTTAGAAGTATTTGGAAAACACAATATTTTATCTCCAAATATATATTGGGAGATTAACGTGTGTTTTGTTTTGGATAACTAGATTTTAATGTTGTACAGATAGTCCAGTCGATGAATGCATTGTAGAGTGTATGGAATATGGGCGAATCTTTGACTTCAAGACTTTGTTAGGAATATTATTATTAGGTTAACATACATACTAAAAGTCCCCGCCCCTGGGAGGTGAGGAGGGGGTGGAAGGTCCCATTTTTGGACTTTTGTTTGAAAATAAAATGTAAAAAAATGTACATCAAATTGAAAGAAATTTAATCATCTACAACTTCGTTTGTAACATTTTTTCTGAAAATGATCGTGGGAGGCACTAGAAGCATTTGACAAAAAGAGTGAGGTAAAAAATATTTTTCCAAAAATTATCTATTTTTAATAACGTATATCTCGAAAACCGTTGGGAATTCGACAACTGTATAGGTACAGTTTTATAGTAAATTTAATTACCTTTCAAGTTTAATTGAAACATTTTTTCTACAATGCACCGTTTCTGAGATATAAACAAAAATCAAAAAATGGGACCTTTCCACCCCCCTCCCGCCTTAAGCTCATCTTTTAGGAGAGGGGACTTTTAGTATATTTACCTCCTAACTATTCCCAACAAAGTCCTGAAGTCAAATTAAAATTTTCGCATAATCCAGGCACTCTACGTCCCTCTTTGGAGCACTAATTGACCGGACTAAGAAAGTTATACAACTTCTTTATTTAGACATTATTTAAAACTATCTAGTTAGTTTGTTTTGGCACCAGGTAGCACTGCCATCTATTTTTTTCAATAATTATTAATATTGTGTAACCTCAGTTGTTTTGGAAATGTAGGCATAAATTGCATAGAGCTAAACTCGATTTTGTAAATGTAAGATTTTTGCTTATTTATTATACTTTTGCCAGTGCTATTTGGTTATCTTTTAGATTTAAATAAATAAATTTTTGGCATCAAAATTTCTTATATAAAAAGCAGAAAATTTGACTAAATAAAGGTGAATAAAATTATTGGAGGTAGGCCTATATTTTATGATTTTGTAGCAATATTGTCTCAAATGCAGTATTTTTTTTTTTTTTTTTTAATGTAATAAAATTATTGGAGGTAGGCCTATATTTTATGATTTTGTAGTAATATTGTTTCAAATGCAGTATTTTTTTTATGTAAAACGTTATAAATATTAAATTAAGTATGATTATATCTTAGGCCTACTGCTTTTATTAAGGGTGTGTATAACTCGCGGAACGTGCTGACCAATGGACCGGTGAGGACCGAAGCGAAGTAAATGAAAAATTCTTGTTTTTAAGAAATCAGTAGACCAAAATCGCGAAGCGGAGTAAATTTGAAAACTTCGTTTTTTACATTTAAATTTAAAAACTTCGATTTTTATACATCGATTGACTGAATTGCAAAGAGAAGTGAAATATTTACTAACACATTGGTTTACAGCGTGACAAATTTTCACAAAAATAAATATCAAATAAAACTGGCGTTTTCTCAGTCGTTTCGACTGATAGGGGTAGGGTTTTATAATAATAATCATCCCTCTGGTTACACCTCTATTACCAGGTTCAAACAGGTTAAGTTTGTTAAAGTAGGCCTACAGATCAATGTCAACAAATCAATGGTTCAGTTATAGAATGCTCTAATTATATTTATTTCATAATTATCTTAACTCGGCAAACATACCACACGTGAAACACTAGCTAATAATAATAACACATCATTTATATACTAGGTACTGAGTTTACAAGACAGACTGGATTGAACGGTATCGGCAACTAAAGCAAGTTACGTTTATATTATCAACCCCAAACCCCTAAATCCAATGTGACTTTAACAATAGACCAAAATACTCTGTTTTACTCGCTCAGTTTGACTTCCTCGATGCGTCAAAGTCCGTCCTAATGGTTCAAACTTCGATCCGTGTAGAGATTCCTGCGAGGCTAAGCTGCACCATGGTGTCCAATCTCTCGGCTTTACTTCCCTAGCAAATCTGGCCTTGCTCCCGGCCCAACTTCCTTCGCAGACTGGCCAAGATTTGGATTATGCATATATAATCCATCTAGCGCTTCCGCGTGGCTTGACACCCTACGTAAACAAGTTTACATTTCCGGCTCCATAGTCTTCCGCATCTTATCTTGCCCAACTCAATACCTTCACATCAAATATACTAACTCTAAGTGAATATAACTAAACCTATCTAGAACCCTAGACTAATCCTAACACGTTTGATTTTACATACTTATACTAGGCTACTTACTTTATTTTGTACAAGAGTTCAAGCATGAGCTGCTGGGTTCACTACTTGGTGTGGCCTCTGGGTCTTGTCTAGAAGAGGCCCCCAGCAAATGTAAATAAGAAATAGTTAGTTGACATACATGCAAAGAATAGAAATCAATGGAAAAACATATCATGTATAAAAATATAACTTTTATTAATATTTATAGCTTTAAAAACACCCACATGGAATTAACTTAAGCTTAAACAATTTAAAATAAAACGTATGTAACACATTAATCTTGAGGAGGTCAGTACAAGTTTATATCCCTCCAAATCCAAACAAATTTTCATCCTTGTTCCTGCGACGCCACATGAATTCACATAGATAAGAATCAAGTAGGTTCCTGTTGGTACCACATTCCCGTTTGTTTCTTCTTTTCGTTGAAGCCCACAAAGTTTTCACTGTGATTTACTGTAAAATGTTGAAACTGCATTTCTTTTAAATTTGGTATGCCATTGTAAGCACACCATAAATCAGATGCTATTGTTGTACCTGGTAAAATGCTGCTTTTAATGCATGACAACAAAGTAGTAGCTGTTCTGTCTGGCACAGCAAATAGAAAACATTCTTTGTTTTCGCGACATACTCCCCTGAAAACCCATAGATGTGGAAATACCCGTCCGACATACTTTAGTTTTGTGAAACATGATTCATCAGTTTCTACAATCCGACCAGGACCCCACATTTTTATCGGGGTTTGCAACAAATTATTTGCACAAACCTCACGCAAAAAGTTTTTCCAGTCTATAACGTTGATTTTGAAAAGTTTAGTTCTTTTATACAAAACTTTATAGTAGCGTATTCCTCTGCCCAAGAGTAAACGAACAAAATAAACGTATCTAGTGGTATTTTGGAATTCTCTAGCCACGTCCCTTTCCTCAGTCCAATACTACTGCGGCACTGTCGCACATGACATCGCCAGCGATCCCTTTTTTATGTCAACAGAAGACATGTCATGGCCTTCGAAACACTTTCGCTCAATGTGCAATATGTGTTTATTTTGTAAATACCTAACTGCACTTTCTTTACTAGGCTATTTAATTCCCGAGCTAATGAAAACAGCAACATGATTACAAAGAATTTTGTATTGAACTGACCTTGGTAACAATTATGTATTAAAAGATTTGATGGGTGTGTCATTGTTTATGGTTGCCATGATGATTATATATTGTACTAGCTGACCCGGTAATGTTTCGCTATTGCTTAATTTGAAACTTTGAAAGACTGTAATTCTTATCCCTGAGGGCCGATGTAAATTATAATGGGATTCTGCTCATTGCTTGATTTACCTAACCTAAAATTATATTCAGTTTTTGATCCAAATCAGTTGTTGATCAAAATCAGCTGTTGATCAAAATCAGCTGTTTTAAGCTTTTCATACGAACAGCTGTTTCTGATAAAATCAAAAGAAATATTTCTTCTTCTTCCTTAAGATTGACCTTCCATAAGATTAACATTGAAACTTTGAGGGCCACTGGGGCGTAGCCCTAGTGTCCTAGGACTTTGGTAAATGGCCTAAAACCTTCCCAGGGTTAACCTGTGTTACTATGCAAAATTTCAAAGCAATCGGATGGACGGTTTGATAACGCATAAAGGACAAACATACATACATTGAATTTTATATATATATAGATAAATTGCATATTCGCATGTTGTATGTATTTTCCAACATATTTGTGTATTCATTGACGGTGTAAAGGTATGGATTCAATGCTGCTTGCTGTTAACATTTCACCTGAACAGCCAAATTGGCTTCGCAAGTTTTCTGGTTTAGATCAAAAATTTCCCTGGACTACTTTTGCCGAAGGAGGGGAGGGTACTCCTTAATCCCCATATCATGGTCTAGCCCCCTAGAAAATATCATAGGGCGATCTTGACAATAATAGACCTCTTCTTAAGGGAAAAAGTTTAACAGAAATAGAATAAAAACTTGACCATCTACCTTACCCTTATTTGATGACTTAATTCTGTTAATGTGGATAAGTCAATGTCTAACTCAATCTATATTCCCTTGTTTAGGGGGAAAAGTATCTGTCCTTAACACAGGTGCAGTGGATGTAACCTGGTATATTGGAGCTATTTTACTTGGACTTTTCAATAGTTAAAATGGGTTTTAAGTTGTATATTTTTCAATGATTACTGATTGTTTTTTAATAATTAATGCGTAATACAAACTACAGAATCTGCATTACGAATAATTAAAAAGTTTAGCAAAACAAATTATTATAATTGTAAACAATGCAATCACATACTATAGTTCATTTCACCTCAGCGTGAGGCAAATATAAATGACCGTAATAAAACCCTTACCCCTCAGGCCTATTGTGCGACATCGGGGATGGGCACTTGTCGTCTGCCTTTGTATTAGAGTTATTGCTGTTTGTCCCAGTG
>JAGFPH010001193.1:298903-313066 GCA_018207615.1 Philaenus spumarius
GCATAATGACACTGGGACAAACAGCAATAACTCTAATACAAAGGCAGTCGACAAGTGCCCATCCCCGATGTCGCACAATAGGCCTAAGGGTAAGGGTTTTATTACGGTCATTTGGTTTTGCCTCACGCTGAGGTGAAATGAACTATAGTAGGTCTGACAGTGTAGGCTTATTAGATTTTGTGCATGTTTTATATTACTCCAACTGCATAGTTTTTTTGAGTAATGCATTAATCAAAATGTTATCTTTGTTTTGAATCTCATTTTCAATTAAATTGTCAAAATTGATGTGCTATTTTGAAATTGCTTTGCACGTTACATTGATTTGCTACTACTGTATTGTCAGTTTCTTTTTTACTGTAGAGATGCACCCGAAATGTCTTGTTTTTATTGTATTTACAACTACTACCACACAGTTACCCATTTTTACTTTCTTCCCCCTATATGTAGTATATGGAGAAAGTATTGTTTTCGTCCAAATTTACAAATTTGAATTTTTAGTGGAATTTTCTGTTTTGGTGCTCCCTGAACCCAAAAATATTTTTAGTGGAATTATTTGTTTTGGTGCTCCCTGAACCCAAAAAAATGTTTTTTTGGTGATGTCTGTCCGTGTGTCTGTAAGGATGTGTACAGAGCTGGAGACCATACCAACAGTCCGATTTTGATGAAATTTGGTATGTTGGTGTACGGTAGTTCTGGAATATCTCCAGGAGTTTTTTTCACTTTTTTAAATGTTTGATTTTTAAGGGGTTTTACCCCCCAAAAATGGCAAAAAAACGAGAAAAATCTAAATTTCTCAAAAACGGCTCTAACGATTTTGATAAAATTTGGCTTATTGTAGCCCTTAATGTACCCTACCATGTGCAAAAAACCGCATCTTTCTAAAAATTCTCGTTTAGGTAATAATAATAATAACTGTTTGTTGGGGGTTTTTGGTAAAAAAGGGGGTTGTTTTTCAAGACCTTTTTTCATGCATCTATACAGGCATAATTGACAAGTTTGGTGCAAATTTATTCGAAATCGATCGAATAGTTTAAATAATAATAATAATGTGTATGTGTATGGATGTGTGTTACATGCATCTAATATTTTCCATGGTAACATTTTCCTACTTTTGCAATTCTAAATAACCACCTCCTATGCTACTCTTGGGAAGGTATGAAGTTTCAACTGGGAGAAAGTATGTGGCAGATATCTGGTACCGTTTATTTCATAAGGCATCATGAATTTGACAATTAGGCCTAGGCCTGTAATATAGTTGGAAAACTCCTACAATATTTAGATGTTGGATAAAAAGCACAAAAGTGGACGGTCACACACTATGACATTAGCTGTTCTAAATGTATGTTTTATTTGTTTGTTAAATGTGATTTTATAAGCTGTTTTTAATCAGTATAATGTGAAAAGTGTTTTAAGTTCTAATGATGCCTGATAAAAAGACAAAACAGCTTGTAATGTTACCAAAATTCGATTTTATAAAATATACAGTCATCACATCATTCAGGGATCATTTCATAAATCACCAATCCCTGATAGCACCAATATAAATACACAGCCCATCTTCATGTCCCATTTCAAACATTAAGGTAAAATCATTCATGATATATATTTGTAAAACCATATAGCTTAAGTTTATTTAGGCCAACACATATAATATATATAATATATATATATATATATAATATATTATAAAGGAAAGGATCAGTTAAAAGATTGAGGGGGAGAAGAAGAAACAATGTTGAAGAGGGAGTAAGAAGAATGTGGTGAACAAGATTAAGATAGACATTGTTGCATCAACCTAGAGTACAGTTTAGCTCTGGTTTAGCTTAAGTAGATCTCTGAAAAATACAAACTTTACACTTACATAAAACTAAAGTAAGCCTCAGGTGTACAAGTTAACGGATATTGAACATTTAAGTGATATAAGTACCAGTAAAATACCTAGTAGGCTACTGGTAAAATATGAAATACACCTTCAGCCTATCAGGTGAGTTGACTCCATTTGTTTTTCCTCATATCAGACCTTCATGTTGTCCTCCAAAATTGAAGCTTCCAAATTATTAACTTAAAACTCATTCACTTCTTCAGTTACACAGCGATCCAGGGCATTATTTAGTTAAAGACAATATTTTTAGATTAGACTTAAGTTCAAAATTTGTTAAACCACCTCAAACACTTCATAAATTTCAACCACCCTTCATTAGTCTAAGCACTAATTAATAAACCATACAGTAGTTAAGTGTCCAATTTTTTATTAGTTAAGCATTTTATTTGTTTTATTATGAGAATCTTATATTTTATTTCTCCTATTGAAGTCCAATCATAATCTGAAAGACATTATAAACAGCTAGCTGACAAACAGAATTGTGAATCATAAACCCGAGATTGTAATAGATTATTGACCAATTTTTTGTTTCTTAGTGAGGTGTATCGTGATTTGTTAATTTAACTTGTATCTCATCCAAGTCCTCTTACTTGTGTACCAGTGTAAACGTACCTTTACTAAAAATAAACCCATTCCATAGTGTGTCTCTGTTTATTTTATAGTCGACGGTAAACGTGTGTATAACATTAGGCCTAACATAATAAGCTGTTAACTATTGACAATTTTAAAGATTGCTAAGGCAAGTAATAGATTTAATACATTATCTATAATATAGGTTTATATTAACTTCAAAAATTACTAGCAAACTGTTCCACAGTAACTTGTTTTATTCAGTGCGTTATAACATTTTGACCCAGTTGAGTAAGAACAAACTAGTAAAAGATTAAAGGATCCTGGCAAACCAATTTAAAAGAATGTAAAACAATATTATTAAGATAGCCTAAATTTAACCTCAAAATTTCGATCTAGACAAAATTATTCAAAGGACAAATAAATTCACATCAGGAAACTAAATATATAATAAAATAACGATAAACACTCTTATTATTAATAAATAACACTTAACTTACCTTTTTTTTTTATATACAAACCAAATTTAATTTACAAGCAGACGTGAGCCTAAAATAAAATTCGAAATGTTTCACATTTCAAATTTTATTAGCGTATAAGTTTATTCATGTAATGTAGATTGTAATAGAATTAGATTTCAAAATTGTGTATAGTTTATTAATTGAGCAAGGTGTTGTAAATAATTAGAAAGGTGTTTAAAATCAAACAAGTGAGGTTATTGGCGAATGTGCTGAAAGATACAAGTTGTGCTAATCCAGACGGTACATCGATTACATCCGTAGATGAATGTTGAACAGCTGTTCCTACGATTATATGCGCGAGTGAATAAAAACATTTATATATCCTACGATAAAGCAGATAATTATTTATTTCGATAAACTAAGACTTGTAAAAACAATATCAGTGTGAATATCAAATAAAAACATAAACATTTTCAACAGAAAACAAAATAAATAAATTTTCATATATTTTGTGTAAAAACACCGGCCACCAAAGTAATTAAGCAACAGAAACAATTGTTAGAGATTCTCATGACGGCACTGTTTTTTCAGAACCGGTATATTTGAACAAAATGGCTTTTCAGTTGTTGTTATATAAGGCTTGGGAGCATTCAGACGTGCTTTGAGGATCAAAAATATAATTTAGCGTAAAAGTAATTAAAAATCTCAAGAAAAGCAAACATCAATCAAATATAACTACAGCCAAGATCAGAAAAGGATCTTAAACATTTCAAATAAAACTAAGAATTGGTAAAGTACCATTTTAAACAAGAACTGATATAAGGTAATATCCAGCCAATTTCATTTAACCATCCATAAGAACAGTGACTTTATTTGCAGTGAAAACAATTATTCAAAATTCAATATAATCAAAGTAATTTCATAAACACCTTTAGGACTTAGAACATTTTAACATTTGTAGCATTAACTAGTTTTAGATATAATTATCCTGTATAGATTTAAGATTTTGTTACTGATTGTACATTTAATAGGCCAGGATTCCTTTAACCCGAGATTTAAGAGTCATAAAAATAAATTTAATAATCTTATAAATAAGTGCTCTACATATTAATACAGATAATTTTGTAAAAGTATAATTTGAAACTTAGCCTACTTGTTAAAGAATAAAGAACTATTTGTAATACAAAAGCCTAATTTCATTGGTCTTTTAAAGTAAGTGTTGATCTTAATATTACAGAAGATCTTAATATTACAGAATATATTATTATTCAAATCATTAAATATTATTATAATAAAAGAGAGAATAATAGAATCTACTTTTATAAATTGGCTTCCATAACTAGTGGGGCATTATTAAAAAGAGAATATATCATGATCTTATTATAGCGTGTTTTACTGTTTCAAGACAAGATACAAATATTTATGTGAGTCTGCTTCAAACAAAATTTAGTTGATCTTTATTATACCTGTACCGGTACCGAATTATTAGATCTACCTAACCTAACATGATGGCATCAACTTTTAAAATTACCTATGCATTTGTTCAAAGCCAGCATTAGATGTTATAGCTTTAAAATGTATATGAATTATGCTAGAACTTAACCATATAAATTATTCAAAATTCGTCATTCCAGTGTAAAGTAAAAAATTAAATAAAACAATAATTAATTATATATTTAGGCTATAGGTTTAAATAATCATAACATTTATTTCTTCATAAATATTTACAGTACCGGTACTAATAAAATAACACCATTTTCACAAATTTTACTAAAACTAAATTAATAGACATTATGTTATTTTAATAACATGAATAAAATTCAAAATATTAGTGTCCTCTTGAGATAAAAATGTAAACAAAATCAATGTTGAAAGAAACGTAGAAACTAGAAACCAGCTGCTAGCAAACAGCTGTCATTTTGTTACTAATCAATCGTAACAGAATCTGTTTTACTTGATGAACGAATTATTGCATTGTCTCTCGTAGTAATATACTATCATACATTCTTATACATTATATAAGACTAATAAAAGAGATACCTTAGAAAAAGTGATAAAATAAATACAGTATTTTGGTAGGTACAGAAAGCCTATTTCCATGTACTTAATACAATAATTTTAATAAAAACATATTGTTTTCTATTTTTCTAAAGATTAGCTATTATTGTAAAAGAAGGTACATACTGAAATAATTGATAATAATAGTTAGTGTTGCAGATAACATTTTGGAAATTTTTTACCATGGTAAAGTAAATTAACATTTTTTAATTTATTTCATCAAAAACTTTAAAATAAAATAATTAAATGCATACCGTATATAATATTTTGTTATTTGTATGAATTAGTTTTTGTTTTATATTTGTAGAAAACTCCTGTAACTTACATAACTCTTTTACTTTTCTGGAACAAAGTGTCTGGTTAATACAAAACTAATAATAATAATAATAAAATTAATGTGTCACTATATACCGTGATACAAATAAATGGATTGCACAGGCAACAAGTGTATAAGAGATTCAGATAGCAGTGCTGTCCTTTTGCTAGGCGTCGTTCGTCACTTTTAAAATGCCTAAATATAAATTTGATTCTTAAAACTTTTAAAGTTTACTGACTCAGAGTTCAACTTACGAAAAAATAATAAGAAATAACGGAAGAGTTAAATGAGCTAAAACTGGTGGTATTACTTTTAGAAATCAGACAAACGTAATATTGTAATACTATCATAGTACCAAACTTTCAACAATAGCCTAGAACATTGCATACAAAATGTGCTATAAACAAATTAATAATTTGATCAGGGTAAGTATAAGTTATTTTGTAAAAAATAATATACTACTTTTCTCTATTTACAACCTTAGAAATAAATATTTTCTTTGTAAATAGGCCTATATATAATTTTGGTTTTGAATTCAATATTTAATTGATAATAATTTATTAAAATAGCCTAGGTTAAATAGGCTAATTATCTTAACTAGTGTGTGTAACAATTGGATTACTTAAAATTTTACATGTTTATGTTTACACTGTGCACGTCTGTAATAATATTTAAGATACTGTACTTCAATTTTGCTAGGAAATAGTAAAATTATTCACAAACTAGGCCCGTAGAGTTTAAAACTTTAACACAATTATAGGCCTACACAAATTTATGTATTAAGTCAATATATGTATAAGTTAATAAAGTCGATAAGGGAAAAGGGGCCTTATCTTCATCCAGTTTGTGTTCAGAATAATTTTCAACACTGTTTTGTCATAATCCTTCAAACTTCTAAGCTCATCTGTAATAAATATAATTTCCATTTTATATAAACATAACCTATTTAGGGCCTAAGCCTGTAAAAAAGACATCTTGTACAATGGATTGTTTTGAGGAAATTGTACAGCTCTAATTTATAGAGTACGAAAACTACCTTTTTTTGAATGATTGTTTAACACAGTAAATGTTAAAGTAGACATGGTGTATAGTTTGAATGTTTAATCTTTTGAATGCTTTTTATTTATTATAACTCTTTTCAGAGATTAGTTAGGCCTAGCCTAGAACATTAACTATTTCCAGTTTCACCTTTACTTGGACGATACTCATGAAATTAATTGTACAAATGTGTTTTTGTATACAGTTCAAATTAAAAATATAACCTAGGCTATAATAGGTCAAAAACACAGACCAACCTAGAGATGGACACATCCATTTATATTTAATGTCCTAAACAATATCCTATCTATGTACTGTATTATTTATTAAAGTAATCTTGCTTCACGTCAGCAATAAAGTGAACAAACTAGCACACTGCTATTACAGAGACTTCTAGTAGCATCACTTGGTATCTTGTACAGTATGCAATGACAGCTATTAGTAAGTATATGAGAAAGAAATGCTCAACTTTATGTCGGAGACATTTTTTATTGTTTTATGTTTTACAGTCTGTTTATAAAGTTTATTATGATAGGCCTATATGATTTAATATTTTTGCTTGTTGTACTTTTGTTATTATAACGTAAATATTTATTCATTGTTATATATTGTTAATAATTTATAATTTTGTTATTGTTAAAATGTATTATGTGTATTTGTATAGTTTTAAGTATATTGAAATAACATATACATATTATGTGAAATTTTAGCGTCAACCACAGCGAAAACAGTAAATGAAATGAAACAAAAAATTAAAGTCTAAAAAAATGCCATTGAAATACTTTCAATAAAAATTATAATGCTAAAAAATGTAAGGCTTTGGAAATCCAGGGTTTAAAAAAAAGGTATATTTTATACTTTTCCTGCAAAACAAACTGTGAAGATCATCTAATAACTTCATACAGAGTTGATTTCAAAATTGTATTTTCATTAATATTTTATTAATTATTGTTGTGCGAGGGTTATCAAAACCGTATATTCTTGCCATACATACACACAAGCTGATCTGCAGCTGTAGAATTCTCAGCCTCAACAATACAGTGTCTTAATTTTCTCAAGGAACTAAGAAACAATATTGATCTTTCATGTAACCACTCCAGTAATAATCCCAAGAATTAAGGAGCCTGGAGGCCACTGAGGATTAAGGTATGTTGATTATACATGTAATTCAATATCTTGTAGTAGTGACGTTTTAAAACTATTTTAATCGCTCAGCGTTTGTGGATTATAATTTGTTTAGCATAGTTTTTGTGTTAAATTTGTGTTATGTATTTTGATGACAGTGGAGAAAAAATATCCAACCAACAAAAACTTGATAGTGGCTGAATAGCCAAAATTACCATTTAAAATTTTTTAAAAACATTTCATAAACTATTAGTGATTGTAGTGGGATTTTGACTAACAAAATATTTGAAATTTAAAGCAATTCAGGTAAAGCTAGAAAACTGAAGGAGTGTCAAAGCTTAATATTTTTAAGTAGGTTTGTTTGAGGTTTGTTTTTATGTATGACAAGTCATAATTTTTAGTGTGATGCATGTCACTGCATGGGCGCCCATACCAGGGAGCAGAAGGGCTCCAGGGTAAAGAAACTATATAGGTATATTATTAGTTAGAGTCAGGTATTTTTCTTCTAATAGAATTATTTAAAATACAATATTAAGTAGAAGTGATTAAGCACAAGAATATTTTTTTAAAGTTATGTACTGTTTCATATTACGTATACTTATTTAATTTTTTACAACAGTTCAAGCATGAGCTGCTGGGGCACTACTTGGTGCGGGTTCAAGGCACGTTGTAGTTTTGTGTATTCATTGACAGTGCAAAAGGTAAAGACTCAATGTTGTGTCGGTTAAATATTTCTCCTAAACAGCCAAATTGGGTTCCCAAATTTTTAAAAGTTTTCCGGGGAGGTCAAAAATTTCCCCTGACCCTCTTTTCCCTAAGGAGGAGTTGGAAACTCCTTAATACTCATACTTGCGGTCTAGAAAAAATCATATGGGGGGCCCTAGTGTCACTGCAACTATCAATGAAAACTAAACTTAATTTAGTGTCATGAGAAATAAATGTCATGTGCTCGACATTCGTAAAAACTAACTGTCCACCATTTTCAATTTGTTGTTATTTGACTTGAACTGAATATTGTCATAGAATACAAATTTTACAACAATCTGAAAACTATACTAATGTCGCATTGTTTTGATGTTAAAATGTCGTGACATTTATTGTAATGAGAAAACAAACCTTTGTAGTATTTTCACCTCCATTCATAACATTGCTTGATTTTGTATGATGTGTTAGTAGCACCATATTTTAATGAATATACACAATGGTATAGTTTATTACACTAAAGTGTATATTAAGGCATGGTTGCACCAACTAAGGTTAGTTAATCCAGCATCTCCATGAAACATTTCAGTACTGTACTCCTACCCCTCCAGGATTGTATAACAATTACAAAAGTTATACCTTATTACGCTCAGTCACAATCCATATTTGTAATGGTTTACTGGATAACTAACTGGTTTCGACATCTGTAATGTCATCATCAGATCACTTAAAACACAGTCACATTCATAAATGAAACACTTTAACATGGTAGATGGATTTACTACTCAAATGTATGCTGCCATTGACATCGGCTGAGGCTGGATGCATGGACTAAGGTAGGTGACAATTTGTTTGTTAAATCTGGTAGTTGAACTGTTTTGTTTTTCACAATCTTTCATGCTGTGGTTGGGTTTTACTTATAACTGGTGAATAATAGTATATGTGGAAATTGGAAG
Source organism: Philaenus spumarius (assembly GCA_018207615.1). Classification (NCBI taxonomy): domain Eukaryota; kingdom Metazoa; phylum Arthropoda; class Insecta; order Hemiptera; family Aphrophoridae; genus Philaenus; species Philaenus spumarius. Next base: position 308,012 of record JAGFPH010001193.1, read on the forward strand.
GGTTTTATGTAACTCTCTGTTATGTATAAAACTATAGGAGAGAGCCCCTACACCCTGTTGTAGGCCTGATTTAAATCAATTAAGCTTTTATCTATACATAATTAATTTGCTAGGGGTTATTTTGTGAGTAGAACTCCTCCTAGAGTTTTTAACCGATTTTGATGTTTTTGGTGTCATTTTACAGAGCTCACTCTGAAGTTGTGCTTCCCTTAAAATGAGCTCAATGTATGTTAAGGGCTTCGCCCCAGTGGCCCTCAAAGTTGCCATGTTAATCTTATGGAATATCAATCTTAAGGAAGAAGAAGAATGATTTCTTTTGATTTTATCAGGGGCACAAAAAACAGCTGTTCGTATGAAAAGCTTAAAACAGCTGATTTTGATCAACAACTGATTTGGATCAAAAACTGAATATAATTTTAGGTTAGGTAAATCAAGCAATAGCGAAGCATTGCCATGTCCACTAGTTACTTAAAAATACAGTTCAAAATAAGCTCTCATACATTTGTTTCATACATTATTAGCTAATTTCCATAGACAAGCGAATTTCCATAAACTATTACAGTGACCCTTATAGTGAGACCTAAGGTCTTGAATAGTAAATGAGCACCGATCATGGTCCCCAGAACATGTTTTGGGGTGTCATTAAAAATTGTATATATTTGTTTGTACTCTAACGGCCGCATTTTAAGTCTGATTTGGTTCACACATTTGTTGTCTAAGTCACTCAAACGAGTTTGCTAGCCAAAAATCCAACAAACAAATGCACTTTTTTTGACCGGAAATAACTATTTTTTTTAGATTTTTCTTACAATAATATAACTTGTTTAGAGTTTTACCTAAAAAATAAAATACCATAAAAGTGCCCAGTTCAAATCCACGTGGCTTCTGATCTGATGCCGACGGCCAAGTTTGTATGCTGAGAGCGAAGCAAGCAGTCCATAACCTACGGTAGCCGCAAGTTCGAGGTGCAAACTCGCAAAGAGTGTTTTTCCGGTACGAGTGGCACGGACTAGGCCGAAAGTAGAAGCTGGAGGCTGAGGGGCAAAAAAATTATAATATATTTCGTACACACAGACAGGAATTTGGGAAATTCGCTAAACTTACGTCAGCAGTTTGTGAGCAAATTATTTTTGCAGTAGATTTTAGGCGTACCACTACTTCTTCTATCAAGATAGGTTGCGACCTAAAACATTGCCTAAACTAACTTACAGTGTCCAGTTGTGATTATACAGAGGTGGCATGGATGCAGTCTGGGATTTAGAAGTGCAGTACTATAAAGTTAAAATGAGTTGTTTGTAAGTGCAGCCTCTATTTAACTTTCTGAAATACAACCAGATAACTGTAGAAATTAAAATAGACCAAATCAAGGTTGCTTACGATCCACAGGCGTTAACAAAGTGTGTGAATTGGAATTTTTTTTCTAGTTGCTATTTGTAGACGGGCAGAACTATGACTATCAATATCTTTTATCAAATCCTATTATCTGTGGTATATTTTATGTGTGATACATCGTTAGTCTTGTAGTTATTTACAAGGATTTGTTTATATTTCTGTTAGTGTTAGCAAGTGGTATATTTATTCTAGATATTTGAAATTATTTTAAATAGGACAGGTGTATTGTTAAAAGAGAAATAAGTGGACAACAGAACTGTGTTATTTACAAACATGTTGTTTGCAGATTAATTTTATTACCCTACTGCTAAACAAAATTGTATTGTTAAATAACACTGATTCACAGACTAACATATACTTCTGAATTCTACTAACAAAAGTAAATTTGTTCTTTCCATATTATAATAAACGGTATCAGTTAACTGACACAAACTTTCTCCCAACTTACTGTAGTCAAAATAATATTGTTTTTAATCATTTTATTTTTTACGACTTTTTAGAACAAAACAAAAAAATAATATTCTACTTACGTCAATCGTATAAAAAAATTATTGTCCCAGGCGGGACTCGATCGCGCGACCTTTGAATTACTGGCTGTGCTCGCTACCGTGGTGCTACCCCGTGCGGCGGCCGCCGCGATGCTAGATTGACAACACAAACTTGTTTATTTTTAAACATTTCCCCATAATTATAAAACGCCAAAGTTTTTGATAAAAGCGGGTGGTGTCATTTTGTTTGGCATCTTAAGCACTATAAATACTGAAAATTTGATCAAAATCGTTAGAGCCGTTTTTGAGAAATTTGCATTTTTGTCGTTTTTTATGGGTTTTTAGGGGTAAATTACCCTTAAAAATTACAAATTTCAAAAAATGAAAAAAATGCCTGGAGATATTAGGGTTTAGTACCTACATACCAAATTTCATGAAAATCGGACCAATAGTGTCCTCTCTGGTCGTGTATACATACAGACAGACTGACAGACAGACACCACTCTAAAAACACTTTTTTGGGTTCAGGGAGCACCAAAACAAAAAATTCCACTAAAAATATTTTTGGGTTCAGGGAGCACCAACACAGATAATTATTGCACTAAACAATTTTTTGGGGTTCTGGGAGCACCAAAACAGATAATTCAACTGAAAATTCAAATTCGAACATTTTTACGAAAACAATACTTTCTCCATATACTACGTATAGGGTGGAGAAAGTAAAAATGAGTATAAGTAGCCTATAGGCCTACATAATATATTATCTAATGCATACTTTTGGAAATGCAAAAACTATGTATTTAACATTATTTTATACCAAGTAAAACTGTTTCAGTTGCTAATTTCAATGTTTGATTAATAATATTAGTGCAATGTTTAGTTAATTATAAAATAATATACTAGTTAAAAAGACGTGTTGGTTTTATTTATTGTACAAAGTTATAGAACACCCTGAAATATGTGGGGTTATGTAAAATATTGTAGGCCTACGTTACACATGATAAAACTGCTTCTTTACATAACTCGGGGATTATACTACATACACCCCCTTCGAATGTTGTAAAGAAGCAGTTTCATCACTTCTTGTAACGTAAATATCTATAAATATTGTTATTGAACAATAATAAACCTAACAGGATTCAAGCACCAAGAGAAAATTAAACAAAATAGATGAGAGTTTAAAATTATCATTCAAGGACGATAGATATTGGTGAATGATGAGAGTTACTAAAATAATATGTTATGGAATTTATCTGGTTTTAAATAAGTGGATGTTTAGTGTTTTAAAATTTACTCTAACGTAGGCCTAGGCTAGTATTGCATAAACATAAATAATAAATGATGCAAGTATTTGTATTTTCTGTTGTAAAACAATGTGTTTGTAAAATTAAAGAAACATAATATCTAAGTTGTAGTAGTAAGGTTGTTCTTGTAACTTGAAGGAAATGTATAACCATAGCTTGAGATGTCTGAGATTGTCTTCAGTTAAAAAGAAGAGACAGAAAAAAGAGAGAACCTACTCAATTTGGTAAGATATCCCCTGTTACTATGGCAACATTTGTAAAGTGAGGGGGCTGTGCTAGGCATTTGCCAAAACATCTTTTTCGGTTAATTTATTATTGTGTAACCACTCAGCAGGTGTATTTTGGTTTCAAAGTATAGTTTACATGAATAGATATGCCTACTATGCAGATTGTTTTTAAATTATGCATGTATATATTAGCAAATATTAAAAACATTTCTTTCTTGCGTAGAGTTAGCCAACAATATTAAGGAATTTCAAGTGTAAATCACAAATGTCTGGCATAATTACAAACATTATTAGGCCAACTATTACATACAATTTAATAGCCAAACTTAAATCCAGGGTTTTTTGAACATAGAAACATTTTATCCAGAATAATATGCTTGAAAGAGCTCCGTAAATTTGAGCATATTTATTTGCCCTTCAAAGCAATGCCTTTCTGGAAACCAATTGTTCCATCTGCAACTTTTAGTTGGAAACCACTACCCCTTCACTGTTTCATGTCATCATTAGGTTAGGTGAATAATACAACAAAGCTCGAGCAAAGTGTCTGTAAGGTTAGAGGCACTCGCCCAGGCTGCTACAGTTACATAGGTTCGAATCTGGTGTTTAATTTACTGGCGATATACGTTGCTCCCATAATATGCAGTGTTTTCATTAGTCTAATAATGGCAGAAAATAATGTTAATAAGAAGAAAAAACGTTCCAATTTATAGCTCATGTTTAATCATTACAAGCGTAGATTGAGATGCAGAAATGTATCTGCCCTGGACTGTTACAAGGTTTACCTAATCAAGACACTGAGGAACACACGATTTTACTATGTTGAATACTTTCAGAAGCGTTTTGCCCTAAACCAATAATTCTCTATAAGGTAACAAAACTCATTAATACAATGAATAATTTAGGCCTAATATAGTTTAAAAAAGTTAAACAATTTAAATACAGGTAAACTACAATTATTTAATAAAAATCAATTTAAAATAAATCTGCATACTTGTTAACAAAATTCTCTCATAAAATTAAAACAAATTATGTAGGCCTAACCTAACAAATTCCCTAGTGCCCTGTTGAAGACAATAATTATAGTTTTTCAATTTCATTGTAAAATACAATTAGGCCTATTTGTTGATCTCATAAAATAAACACTGTAAATAAATCATTTAAAGAATTTCACATCAATTACCACTTAAAAATTAATAAACAATAAATAAACAAAAAACTGATCTACGGTTATGTTATGGCTAATGTCGCATAAATAAACTCCCCAGCTTAATTATTATTTTTTTAAACCTCAATAATTATGCTGTTTTGAATATTGTTTTAAAGTCAAGACGGTTTGGTTCAAGAAGAAAGAAAAAAACATTTTGTATCTAGTAATTAATTAATTATAAAAAAGTGTTTCGTAATTAACTTTGAAATTATTCGCTACAACATTACTGTATTCAGTTCGTTTTAGTTTCTTTATTTTCGGCTAGAGGGCAGCACCTCCTTGATCACCTTTGAAACTATTCGCTACAACATTACTGTATTTAGTTCGTTTTAGTTACTTTATTTTCGGCTAGAGGGCAGAACCTCCTTGATCACCTTTGAAACTATTCGTTACAACATTACTGTATTTAGTTCGTTTTAGTTGCTTTATTTTCCGCT